>CM060096.1:6905386-7115386 GCA_030522485.1 Stenchaetothrips biformis
GTGGCGCGTGTACTACTACGCACTTGGTGTTCCTGAACGCGGCGCCGTGGTGTCCGGTCCCTCCCTCCCTCCCTCCCTCCCTCCCTCCCTCCCTCCCTCCCTTGGGCCACGCCCACGGCATTTATTAAAACTGCCTGTCCACGCCGTGGGAAAAAAAGGAAAACGTCGAGGAAACAGTTAAAATAAACAAATTAAAAATTAGGTGTTTTAAAAAAAGGAGGGAATTGCTGGGATTTGTTATTTTTGCACACATCTCTGACGTTGGCGCAGCGCGCACGGCAGAGGCATGGCGGAGGTGTGGGGTGCTACACACTGGTACATGGCCTGATTGTACCCCTCCCCCCTCCCCCTCCCCCTTTCACTCGTGTGTGACAAAGATTAAGTGGCCTACACGCCGCCGGGTCTGTCTGTCCATGCACTTGCATGTCGTGTACCCACCGAAACGAGCGTCGTGCGGCTCTCTGTCTGTGTGCGTGTGTGTGTGTGTGTGTGTGTGTGTGTGTGTGTGTGTGTGTGTGTGTGTGTACGCGCGCGCGGTCTAGGCACGCGCGTGACGTGGCTCGCGGCAGTCCCGAGTGCAAATTGCTATTTGCAAGGGTCGGGCCATGCGAGGTAGGGCATGGCCAGGCATGGCCCAGAGCGAAGGGCCGCCTACGGGGAGTTGGCCCGCTTCCAGGCGACACTGGCCAGGCTGCTGGCCCAGCGGTGGAACAGAGATTGGTTGGAGGCGGCGGCACCATCGCATGCGGGCCACAGTGGCGCAGGGGCACAGTGCAGTGGGCCAGAGGACCGGTGCAGGTGCTAGGTCCGGGATTTTGACCGCCTCCACCGGTCTTCTGGCCCACTGTGACGGGGTGGGGCGGCGATGCGCCATCAGTCACACGTTGGCGGAACAATCGCCACACCGAGACCCGTGGCCGCCAGGTTCGACGGCGTCCCGCGGCTCCGCTCGGCTTGGACTTGGCAAGTAGTTGGGCACCCCCTTCCCCTCCCGCCATCGCCGTGTTCAAAGTCAAAGTTGGCCAAAGTCGGTTATTAGCTCGAGCTAATTGCCCAGGAAGGTGCTGCTGGATGTTGCAGAGGCGCCGCATCGGCGCCGGCCCTGTCTCTCTCGCACGCACCCCTACGCAACGCGTGCGCCGCGCGCGACGGAGAGCACTGTTATTCAACGAATGTGACGTCATATTTGTTAGAATGTGAATTTTGTCACGTTCGTTTGAAGACGATGTCACATTCGTTTAAACGTGACACGGCCGTTAAATTGGGGTGTCACATTTGTTTGAACGTGCGTCAACATTCAAAGGAATGTGACGTCATATTCAAACGAACGTGACAAGATTCGCATTCGAATGAATATGACGTCACATTCGTTGAATAACAGTGAGGGCACTGTTCCGGAAGCACCCAAAGCAGCATTTTACAGAGGCACATTAATGCAAAAAAAATTACTTGGATCGAAGTAAATTCTACTTGATTGAAGAAATCATTTTTCTGGGTGTAGGGGACGCCGCGAGGGCGGCCGGCCGGGGCACTCTTGGTGCCGCTGCATGCCGGGCGATGCCGCGCCGCCGCGTGTTGTTTTGTCTCCTTAATGGCTGCTCGTTAGTCGTGGGGATGAGCCTCGTCCGTCTGCAGGCCGCCGCCGCCGTCGCACTGCGGCTCCGGGGGAACAGCCTGGCGAGGACGCTTTTTGAGCTCTGGAGTCGGAAATGGCGACTCGAATCAGACTCGCGGTGGCACCGACGGATGCCCTCCGGACCAGGAACCGTGCCGCACCCAGAGAAATGTTTCCTCGAATCAAGGAAAATTTACTTGATGCAAGTAATTTTTTGCATTAATGTGCCTGAGTTAAGTTCTGCTTTGGGTGAAGTAGAAATATTCTTGATGTGGTTAGAGTTGAATGAAGCCTATGAGTGTTGATCTGACACTCAGATTAGCTTGAATCAAGTGTTTTCAATCAAGAAAAATATTTTACTTGATTCAAGAAATCAATTTTCTGGGTGCGTCATTTGTTGGATTCGAGTCCCGTTTGAGGAGGAAAGTGTGTTCGCGTCCACCTGATCCTTTCGCAGCGCGCCGTCATGACCCTCCCCAAGTCGCTTCGCGGGGAAGCCGACAACTTTCGACCTTCTCAGCGTCGACAATATCTCGGCGGCGTGGAGGAGGAAGAGTGAGAAAAGGTCAGATGATAACATCGGGTGGGGCGGGGCGGCGCGGCGCGGCGCGGGGCGGGGCGGGGCGGGGCGGGGCGGGGCGGGGCGGGGCGGGGCGGGCTCGCTGGTCGCGGCGACGGCCTTCCGTGCTCCCCGGCCGACCAACTCGGGGGGAGTAATGAGAAAAGCAAGGCGACCCCTTTTTGATCCCGAAAAGTTGTCCGCACCGGCCTCGGTCCACTGGAGCGCCAGCATCGCCAGCAGCGCCAGCAGCGCCAGCCGAGCGCCCCTTGTCGGATCTCATTAGGAAGGCCGAGGCCGGTCGGGGACGCGGCCTGCCGACGGCCTGCTCTGCTCGCCCTGATTGGGGGCATCGGACGCTGCGGCCCGCGTCGTGGAGGCCGTTCGCCATCGTGCACGGGGCCCTTGCCCGGCAAAAAAAAAAAAAAAAAAAAAAAAAAAAGGAATCAAAAGCGAGAACTTGTCAAGTTTGCAACTCTGCGCGCGCAAATTGTGTGCTCCACTTTATCGTGGCGGGGAGGGGGGGTCCGTGGCGTGGCGTGCCGGCCGAGAGGCTCTTTGATGTGGCGCTGAACGGCGCTGCGTGGCGGTGCGGGGCGACGCCTTGTTTGCAGGCTGTCTTGGCCGTGCAAACAGGGATGGGGGCGATGACATGCGACCCGGCCCAGGACGGCCCAGCCCGCGGAGCCGCGGAGCCCAGTCCGTTTTATTGCGAGGTGTGGTTCGGCCGGCGGATGGTCCGGCGTGTTTTCGCCCCAGTCCCTTTGTTTCCCCAGTGAAGGGCGGGGGCGGGCAGTGACGCGTGGAATGCGCGCCGAGCGGCGCACCGTTGCGGCTCGCTGTGCGGCGGCCCCGTCGCGGGTGGCGGTGGAGCGGCGGGGCGCGGGAGGAGGGGGGGGGGACGACGGCCGCGAGCGCCGAGCTTAGATAATTAATCGAAGCAGCAAGTTTATAAGAGAAGCAAAGGAGGCCAGCCCTCCGGAGAAATCACAGTGGTGGCGGCGCGGCCGGGATCCGGGTCTGTCTGCGAGTCTCGCTGCCAGTATGCCAGCGTGCTGCCAGCCCCCCGTGGCAATGGATGCCGGGGAGTGAAGAGCGGCGCTCCGTGTGTTTTCCGCCTTTTCCCTGCTGCTCTTTTTTTTTGCTTTCGCCTCGCCTGCTCGTGCTCGCTCGCGGCTGCTTTTGCAAATCATTATTCTTTCCCTTTCCCTCGTTGAGGCCCGCGATGTCAGGCTCTCTCAGCCTCGGTGCATGGGGCCCGACGGCGGGCCCTGAGTGTGTACGTCGGTCAACCTTGGTGGACTTGGCGGCGGGGAGGCGACGACGACCCAGCCTTGGCGCGCCACCGGGGCCTGCAGGCCGGCGGTGGGATGCATATTTATCGCGGAGGGGAGGGGAGGGGCTTTGATGTCGCCTGTCACGTGCCAGCCCCTCCCCCCTCCGTGCAACCCAATATCTGGGCCTTCCCTCACGCCCTGCGCCCTGCCCGTCCCCCCCCCCCCGGTCGCCAGTTTATTGCGGACCGCAAACAAAAAACGAGAGGGTCCCCTCGCTCTGTCTCTCTCGCACTCACGAGGCGTGGCGCAGGGGTGCGAGAGAGACAGAGCCGGTCTGGGCGCGCTCCGTGTTCCAGCGAGGTTCCCAGTGCGTCAGGCTGCCGGCCTCACTACTTCCACGGCTCGCTGGGCGGCCAGAGGCAGAGCGAGCCTGTCGGGGTGGGGAGAAGGGGAAAGGAAAAAAAAAGGCAGGCGGCCAAAAAAACAAACACGCCGCGTGGGATCGACGAGGTAGAGAACGGCCAGTGGTCGCGTCAATTTCTGTTCCGTAAAAACAGGAACAACCAAAGGTTATACACGTGTAGTTATCACGGCCTTTCCCGTTTCCGTGCCGCACTTTTTCCGCTTTCCCTCTTTCCTGAAAAATGGTGGCGTGTGCTGCTGCAGCCCGGCAGGGCCGGTAGCCCGGGGCGCTGTAGACAGCCTGCTGCCCCACCTGGCGCAGCGCCGCGCAGCGCCGCGCCGCGCTCGTGTAGTTGGCCTCAGCCTCCCAGTGGTTTCCGGAGCCGCGGCGTGTTCTTTTGTTTTTGTTGTTGTTGTTGTTGTTGTTGTTGTTGTTGTTGTTGTTGTAGTTGCCAGCGCGGACGTGCGGCGACTGGGGCCGGCCCCCTCAAAGCAGTGCCCCGCCCCGCCTTTTCAACTCGAGATTACTGTTAATTAGCGCGGGGTGGTTCTGGGTTCAACTCCCGGCCGCGCCGACAACTTTGATCGTGGGCGGTGCGCGGATGCGTGAAGAGTGGCGCTGCTGTCCGGGTTGGTGCCGGCCGCCCGAGATCGATAAGATCGACAGGGCTGAGCTTCGCAGCTTCGCGATCGCGAGGCGCGCGCGCGGTCGTGGGTTCGACTCTCGGCCGGCCGGGCTCTTTCCTGGAACCCCGAGCTGCCTGCGTGTTGGCTGGGCTCCGCTGGGGCCTGGCAGGCCTTCCTCCACGCCTGCCTCGCGCCGCGGGCGGAACGCGGCCGGCCTCGACGGGCGGCGCCGTCAGCCCCCCACCCCCCAAACTTGGCGTTGTTGCTGCTGCTTTTGTTGTTGTTGCTGCTGTTGTTGTTGTTGTTGGTGGTGGTGGTGGTGGTCGTGGTGGTCGTTGTGTTGCGCGGAGGGAATTAGTGTGGATTGATGGCGACTGGCTCACGGAGTGCCTCGACGTGGCGGAGTGCGGTGCGCGAACCGCGGCCAGACTGCCGACGGGGACCTCCGTGTCCGCCAGGTGCTCCTCCCTGTCAGTGACGGCGCGGCTGCGGGGTGGAGGCCCTGCCCGCCAGCACGCCGACGCTGACAAACTGCTGTTGACTACTACCAGACTGTGGAGTGGGAGGCGTCGGGCCCGGCGGCGGCGGCACCGCGATGGAAACAGATGAGGCACGGCGTCGAACCTGGCAGGCAGGCAGGCGGGCGGGCGCGCTGGCAGGCATGGCCCGAAAAGACCTTAATTGGCACTGTCGCGCGCCTTATCGGAGCGAGCAACTTTACCGCACTCTGGCCAGCCGGGGCGGGTGGGTAAGTTGATAATGAAATTCCCACGGTTCTTGTTAGCGGCGACCTCGTCTCCCCTTCGCCCCCCGCAGATTCCTTGGTCGGGGAATGGTAGCGCCGTGACCGTTGCTTCACGGCCGCTCGTCTGGCGGTAGCGACCGCGGGCCTCGAGAGGGAGACCAGCCCGGCCACTGTTTGCCTGTTTTTGCTCCGGTGCGCTCGCTGCGCGGCTCCGCGGCTTGGTTTGTAGCCGCCCCGCCCGCCCCGCCAGCAGTGAGCAGCTCGGAAGCCGACTCGCTCGACTCGCTGCGGCAAGTTGAGCCGGCCGGTCGTCCGTGACCGCGCCGTCCACGTCGCCCGAAACAAACTTGGGACTGCTCCTGCGCTTTTTGGGGATTTGGCCTGGGCCTCTGACTGGCTGGCTGCCCTGCCTGGCCGCCTGGCGGGCTGGCCCCTGTCATGCAGCACCCACCCGCCCGCCGCCCTCGTAGCTGCCACCAGTGTGGGCCTTTCCCAGCTGCCGGCGGGTAGGCGGGCAGCCAGGCAACGGCACCAGGCGGCGGCGCTTCGTTTGAATCTCGTCGTCGTGTCTCTCTTCTCCCTCCCCTTGCCGTGTTTGCCTTTTTATCATGCTAATTGAAGCTCTCGGCCGCGCGCTGTCTCCCGCGCTCTGTCGTCGCTCTGGCGCGCACCTGCCGGCACCTGCCCCCCCCCCCCCCCCCGTCTCTCCTCCTCCCAGCAGCGCACGGCCAAAGCGGAAATCGAAGGGCTGCAAGAAGAAGGGTAATGAGAAAGCAGAAGGCAGTCCCCTCTTACTTCGTCCCCCTTTTTGCCATCGCTGGGGACACTAGCCTTCGCAACCCGCGTCCCCTTCACCCACGATAGCGCCCCACCCCCCACCCCGCCAGTTCTTCCACTCGGCCGCTCTCTGAATTTGATCCATTGGCCGTACCTTTCAGGCCTTTTAGCTAATGGCCATTAAAGGAACCCGGCCCGGGGTCCCTCCTTTAACCCTGTCGAAGCCTCGCCCCAAGCCAGGCGGCCTCGCTCTGATTTCGTTGCCATTTTTCTTCCCTCTCTCGACAAGTTGCTGTCGCCACACAGAACGCCCCTTCCCCCCCCCCCTCCCGTGCTCAATCGCGCGGGACTCGGGGCGGGAAACAAAAGAGTCCGCGTCATGGGTTCGAATCCCCTTCTCATCGACCGCTCGTTTTCGCTTTGTTTACGCGCTGCTGCCGTGTCAGCACCGCGCATGGCGCAGTTGTAGCTCGGCTGAGAGGTCAGGGAGCGGCACTGCTGTCGTCGCCTCTCCGCGCGGGAACAGAGATACAGGCCCGCTGCCTGCTGCCTACCCCGCTCTAGTCGGGCGCTGCTGGTCGGGCGCTGGCCCTGCAGCGGAACACGGCGCTCCTCTTCATCCAGCGCGGGTTTATTGATAAAAGTTGTCCTAGCCGGCCGAGGCCGCGCTGCTCTCCATAGTTTGTCCCTTCGGCCGAGGCCAAAGCCGGTCTCGGCCCCGCCCGGCCGAATAAGCCTGCATTGAATAAATGAGTCGGCAAGGAAAAGTTTGGCCGGGACCAGAGGCCAGTACCTGCGCTCTACGCCCCATTGTCCCCGGAGGGTTATTTTATTATTTCACAATGTCCCAACAGTGTGTGTGTGTGTGTGTGTGTGTGTGTGTGTGTGTGTCGCGCCGTGTCCGGACGACTAAACAGGGAAGAGTCAAAGTCGCGTGTGGGCTGGGCGGGGCGAAATTGTTAGAAGGTCTGTGCCGGAGTTGGGTCGGCCGCTGCTGGTTGCTGGCTGCAGCACCGCGGACCTCTTTCCGTTGCCTCCCATTCTTTCTCTCTGCCAACGGTTTTTTTTGTTTTTTTTTTGTTTTTTTTTTATGTTTTTTTTACTGCAGTCTGCGAGGACACTGTAACAATGTCCGGGCGGCGCAGTCACGGCGCGAATGGCCCAAGTTGGCCAAGGAATGATATCGATGCAGCGAGGCAGCAGCAAACTGCTTCCGAGCGGCTCGTCTCCCTTTCTCTCTTTCTCTCGCATCAGTGGGGCGTTGGGCACGAGGCTCAAAGCATTCTTCCCGGCCGGTGAGAGCACGCTGAGAGCGGCCCTTTATTTGCCAACCGATATTGCGCGCCAATTTACAGCGAGTATCGGGAATTTTTTTAAATATATGTTTTTAATGTGCGTTTTGTTTTTTCGCGCGCGTACAAGAAGACGTGGCAATAATATGGGGGGTGAAGAAGGAGGTGGAAGAGAGGGGTATACATTGAAGTGCCTCTAATAACCCTACCCTCCCCCCACCTCTGTTCATAATCTCACTCGCACGCACACACAATGTCTGTCTGTCTCTCTCTCTCTCTCTCTCTCTCTCTCTCTCTCTCTCTCTCTCTCTCTCTCTCTCTCTCTCTCTCTCTCTCTCTCTCTCTCTCTCTCTCTCTCTCTTTCTTTCTCCCCCCCCCCTCCCCGCACACGCACATCGCGCCGTATTGCCCCATCAATTATTTCAATCGTCGCAATGAATCGCACGACGGAGCCGATATGCCGTCGTCCGCTAATACTCTTGTTATCACGCCCTCTCCTCCCCCTCTCACCGTTCCTTCCTCTTCCGGCCCCCGCGCCCTCCGTCTCCACCTTGGTCGTCGTTGGGGGTGATAAGAGGCGCCGCGCATGAACCGCGCCGGATGGATTCTTGCAGGATTTCGGACCATTTTTGGCCCGCGCCACTCCGCCGCGCCACTCCGCCCCGCCACCTGCGGTGTGTTCAGTGCTCTCGTCGCTCTGTCTCTCTCGCACCAAGTGCGAGGCACCTGCTGGAGCGAGAGAGACAGCGACGGGACGTTTTTTTGTCTGATGCGCCAGAGGGGGCGTTGCGGGGCAAACGGAACGGAACGGGGAGTTCAGTGGCACGTCGTGATGTCCGGTTACCATGCCGCCGGAAGCAGACCCGAGCCGGGTGAGGGGGGGGGGGAGGTCGTCTGCGCAAAGGAACGCAAGGAGGGGGCAAAGAAAGCGTAAATAATTAAACGGGATCCGGCATTGGGGCGCCATTGTCGCGCACGGGGTCGCCCCCCCCCCCACCCCCACCCCCGCCCCTTCCGCAATCCGCCGCGCCGCGCCACGCAGGCAGCCGCTGGCCGCCCCATAATGCAGTGTAATGCGGCGCTGCATTGTACGGGCCGAGCAGCCGGGTGGCGGGACCATCGGCCAATCAATGGGGCCGTTTGTTTTTACTCAATGCGTGCCCCGCGGAATGCTGTTTAATTATGCACAAGTGCTGGGCACACACAAACACACACACACACACACACACACTGAGTAAATGTAGGCGGGGAAGCCCGCGCTGTGATGCGGGACCGTGCCACGTGTTATCGGCCAATCACGGCGCCCCTCTGCCGGCCGCTCCCTCTGCGGCGCCTCTCCCGTCACATCTCGTCTCGATTTTCGCCTCTTCTTTGAGCGGTTCGGCATCAGTCGTGGGGAGTAAAACAAACATCGCTCCGTCATGTCGGCGAGCGTGATTTATTATTTTTGTTTTTTTTGCTTTGCGTGCTCGCGACGATCAATTACTCGTGACGCCACTCCGTGCGAAATTACGGACCGTTGGTTCCGTAATGCTGTTGGCAGTACTTGTCGCACTTGTCGTGCTACTTGTTGGAGTCATTTTGCCCCTGTGTGATGCGCTCCGCAACGCTCGGCGGCGGCGCTGATGGGGTCAGCCAGCGTGACTCCCTGCGTGTTTGCGAGTGTGTGTGTGTGTGTGTGTGTGTGTGTGTGTGCGTGCCGAAACTTCTTTAGCCCGCCGATGGAGATGTCTCGGCAGCGCGTCGTCTGCGGCGGCGAGGCCCGGCGGCAGCATGGGCGTGGGCCAGGTCGACGGCGGGCCTATCTCGCCCTGCCTGGGGCCGCCCTCCCCTCCTCCCGCACTTCAATCCACTTGAGCCCTTTTTCTGCCGCGGTCGTAGGTGCGGCGAGCTGCGGGCGGTTGATCAAAAAAAAAAGGTGAGATAGAGAAGGAGAGAGAGGGCGGAGAAAGAGAAAAAAACAGGTGTCGGTGAAACGTTTGGAAGGAATCGCGAGTCACGGCGGGGAGGCCGCCGCCGTGGATCCATCTTGTGGATGGAATTGAAAGGAAAGGCCTCCCGCCTGGTGGAGGCAGAGACGGGGAGAAGGGCGATGTGATGGAATGAATTGGTGGAGCGGGCGGCCCTCGATGGCGCCTCGTCGACGGGACCCCGACGGCGCCGCCGAGAGAGATAAATACGAGACGTGTCTCAATTTGCCGTGGGAGAGTCAGTTATATTGCGCCTTTGGGTCGCTCTGTCTGTCTGTGCGAGAGAGGCGCGCACCGCGCACGGCGAGGCGAGGCTGGCGGTGTCGTTGAGTGCCAGTGTGTCTCCGGGGGGACGTAACTCGGGTGTAACGAAGGTATTGAGCTCGGCCTGGGTCGCTAGCGAACGCCGAGCGCCACTTCGGCCTGGATCCGCACAGCGCTCTGGTCGCCCTGTCTCCTTCGCGCCCACACGGGCCGCACCATGGACGCACTGGGTGCGAGAGAGACAGAGCGGCCCCAGTGAGCTCGCTGGCGCGGGCTTTGCTTGGGACTTTGCGACGCACTCTTCACAAGTTTGCGCGAGCCTGTGACGCTGCACGGAGTGACTTGCTTAATCTCCGCGTCGAGCCCGCTCCAGCCCGCTCCAGCCGTCTCGCTGGAGTCGTCTGCCGCGCCGAATGGGTCTGGCTGGAGTGTGGGCAGCGACAGCGGCGGCCCCGCGTATCAGCCGGCCGTAGAGGCGCTATCGCCGTCGCGCCGTCTTTCTCGCCCCGCGACGCCCCGCGACGCCCCGCGACGCCCCGCGACGCCACGCGACGGAGACAGAGCGACTTCTCGGAATCAGTCCGCAGCAGCGCGGTCCGCGGCGGTAGTGCTGCCGGAACTGCGAATGGCGGTTATAAAGTTTGCCTCTCTCGGGCTGGGTTTGGAATGACAGCAGCCGCTGCCTGGGGGGAGGGGTGGGGGGCAGCGCGATGCCTCGGACGCGGCCCCTCCGCCAGAGTGCCGCCGTCCCCCGTGGCCCCGCGGCCTGTCGTCCAGGGGATGACGTCTGAATAACAAGCGTGCTAAACTTTGGATTTAGTGGTGTTAGCGCGCCGTGGGCCAGCGCCGCGTCGCCGCGTCGCGGGGGCCTCGCCGCGCCCCGCCCGCCCATCTAAGCCCCTCTGAGCCCCGCGACGCTGCCGGCGGGGCCGCGGCTACCCCTTCCGTCTCTTATTATTTAAACCAAACAGGGGGCGGGATAGAAACAAGCAGGCGGAAAGGCGGAATGTGTCATTCCGTCCCGGATTGAGCCCCGCCCTGCAGCAAGCAGACTCGCGGCCAAAAGGCGAATTCGCGCTGTCTCTCTCGCACCCCGACAGCACGCCCCATGTGTGCGAGAGAGACAGAGCGATGAAAGCACTGTTCGGAATGAGCTCGTCTTGGGAACCGCATCAGCGGCGTAGGCGTCGACGTCGGCGGCCTCTCAGGCTCGGGGTGCCTCGCCGCCTCTCCACTTTGCTCCCCGTTTGCACTTTGGCACGCCGGGACGTAGGGCCGTGAGGGCATCAAGGTGGCATCGAGGGCCTGCTGGGGAAGTGGCTGGCCGGGGGGGGGGCGTTAAGCAGGGGATCAAGATAAGGGGGTAATGGAGGGCGAAGACGCGGCCCGGCCCGGACTAATGGTACTGCCTCTCCACGGCCTGCTCTGGCGCAGCCTCTCGGCGAGGACGCCGCCGACAGGCCGCCCAGAGTGATGCCCCGGGATGGAGAGGTCCGGCGGCGGGCCAAGGATAGCCAAGGTCGTCGCCGTGGGCCAGCCTGTCAGTCGGTCCGGCCTGGCCTGGTCCCGCGCGCCGCCAAGCTGAGGTATACATCCTTTAGGAACAATATCCCACATAAATCACTTGGCCGAACCGAGGCGTGGTGGCACCCTGCAGGCTGACCCTGAACAGCGCTGCGTCGCTCTGTCTCTCTCGCGCCGCGAGGGACCACCCCGTGTGAGTGCGATAGAGACAGAGCGACGAGAGCACTGTTCGGCATCAGTCTGCCGCCTGGCTTGCCTGGCCGCCCTGGCACCGCTCCTGTTGTTGGGACCGACGTGGACTCATTTGCCAGAGTAGCCTCGTCGCACGGGCCGTGCCCGCCCGCCAGCCCCACCCCCCTCTTTGAGCGGAGTGGGATCACGCCGGCCCGCAACTCAACACGGCACCGCTCGCGGTTTCATTCAGGGCAGCGGCACACCTACACAGCGCCATGGCACGCCCCATGAGTGCGAGTGAGACGGAGCGGCCAAAGCTTTGCCTGTGTCGCTTTTGTTGCTGTTTCTTTCTTTTTGGTGGTGCGCTTGCCTGTGCAGGCGGGGGCGGTGAGTGTTTCCTGAGCTGCAATCCGCATACAAATTCCCCTCGGGCCGGGCCAGGCCGGGCGGTGCGGCGGCGCGGGGGATTGGCGCCCCTGCTTTGTTTTGGGTACGGCCCCGGAGGGATCCGGCACGCCGCCGGAAAAATCAATTTGGCCAGGATAAAAAGGCGGCAGTCGTATGAATCCGAACAGCGCGTCGTCGCTCTGTCTCTCTGCGAGGCAAACATACATACAGACAGACAGACTGACAGAGAGACAGACAGACAGACAGACTGTGGGGTGGCCGGCGAGTGTGGCTGTCAGAGCCAGCGTCGTACTCCATCCGCCCCTCCTCGAATCGACCTTGACCGAGTGCGTGTTGTGTTGCAGGGATGGCCGCGTCCACGAGGGGGATCAGATCCTCGCCATCGACGGCCAGCCCCTGGACTCCAACATCTCCCACCTGCAGGCCATCAGCATCCTGCAGAAGGCCCGCGGGCTGGTAGAGCTGGTGGTGGCCCGCACTGACGACGCGCCCCAAGCTGGAGTCGCCACCGTCGCCAGCTGCCTCCTCGCCGACCAGCCCGTCGCGGCCGCCACCGCCGCCCCCGCGCCGCCCTCGCCGTCGGCCGTCAGCGACACCTCCAAGGCCGGCTCCGACATGGTGGTGAGTAGTGGGCGAGGCGAGGGGCGTTATTCCCTCCGCCAAGTGCAAAGTCGTTATCCCGCCAAACTTGGCCGCCGCGGCGCGCCACGGCCTCGGCGTCGTGGCCTCGGCCTCCGCATCATTAAATCCTCACGATGACGCGGTGATCAAAGCCCTTATCGCGGCGGGTTGCAGTCCGGCCAGCGCTGCACGCTGTACAGCAGCTTTCGCTGGAGCGAGCGTGCTCTCGCGGCCGCGCCGCAGATACCCCCCGCGAGAGTGGCGCTACGCTGGCCGCCCCTCGCCGGGGGGTTCGCCGCGGCGCGGAGTATCGCCGTTTGCTGACGGGGTGTCTCCGGTTGTTGCAGCTCAACACGGAGTGGGCCCAGGTCGAGGTGATTGACCTTATCAACGATGGCTCCGGGCTGGGCTTCGGTATCATCGGCGGCCGCAGCACGGGGGTGGTCGTCAAGACTATCCTGCCCGGCGGCGTG
The DNA here is from genome assembly GCA_030522485.1 of Stenchaetothrips biformis. Classification (NCBI taxonomy): domain Eukaryota; kingdom Metazoa; phylum Arthropoda; class Insecta; order Thysanoptera; family Thripidae; genus Stenchaetothrips; species Stenchaetothrips biformis. The sequence goes on from CM060096.1 coordinate 6,918,115, forward strand.
GCGGACCGGGTAAGCATCCACTCTGTCTCTCTCGCACCCCTACGCGACAGCGTGCGACGAAACGGGCTGAGTTAACTCACTGACCTAACCTAACCTAACGAGCTGAGTTATCTCACTGACCTCGCTCGATTGCTTGCAGAATGGCCGCCTGCAGAGCGGGGACCACATCCTGCAGATCGGTGACGTCAACCTGCGCGGCATGGGCTCGGAGCAGGTGGCCGCCGTGCTGCGCCAGTCCGGCAGCCACGTGCGCCTCGTGGTGGCCAGGCCCGTCGAGACCAACGCGACGGACTACCAGGCCAGCATGGTGGTCGGCATGCCGCCCATCGTGCCCACTAAGATCCTGGGCGACCCTGAGGAGCTGGACCGCCATCTCACCCGCAACGGCTTCCCCAACACGTTCACGCCGCAGGGCGACATCCTAGACTCGTACGACAACCACTTCATCTTCCGCGACGACGAGCTGGAGGTGGCCGCGGGGGACATCGAGCTGATGCCGACCGGGCCGCTGCTGCTGGCCGCGCCCTCACTGCCCGCGCTGCCCGCGCTCACCATGGACATGATCCCCGCGGAGACGCCGCTGCCCGAGATGGAGACCTTCACCGTCGACCTCAAGAAGGACGTGCACGGGCTCGGCATCACCATCGCCGGCTACGTGTGCGAGAAGGAGGAGCTGTCCGGCATCTTCGTCAAGAGCATCAGCGAGGGCAGCGCCGCGGACGTGTGCGGCAAGATCCAGGTCAACGACCGCATTGTTGAGGTGAGTGCTGGTCCCGAGTTCGAGTACTGGTTCCAGGACGAATCCCTGTTGTTTGCTAACGGCTGCTTCCCTGGCAGGTGGACGGCCGGTCTCTGCAGGGCTACACCAACCACCAGGCCGTGGAGGTGCTGCGGAACACGGGGCAGACCGTCAGCCTGTGCCTGGAGCGCTACCTGCGCGGGCCCAAGTTCGAGCAGCTGCAGCAGGCCATCGCCAACAGCGAGCTCAAGCCCAGTGTGGCGCAGGCCCCGGCCTCGCCGTCGGCCGCCTCGCTGCCCCGCTTCCCCATCAGCGCGGTAAGCACGCCGTCCCTGTCGCCCCCATGCGTTCCCCCGTAGTGTGCGCGACGGCTGGGGGCACCGCGTTGGGACGCCCTCTGACGAGCCTCGTGTCTGCTGTCTGCTGCAGGACGGCGAGAGCGCCGTGGAGATCGAGATGGAGGGCGAGTCGCACACCACGGCGGACTCGCTGCTGCTGGAGGGCGTGGAGGGCGCCAGCGAGGACCTCGACCTGGAGGACGTGGAGCTGCTTATCGACACCGACTACACGGGACCATTGAAACCGACTGTGGAGGCGGCCATCCAGGCCAAGTGGACCAAGATCATGGGGCCGGGAGTGGAGATTGTGGTGAGTGTCGCTCGGAGCGCCCGCGGAGGCGAGGGTAGGCCGTCCCGCGACGCAGCCGTCCGCGGCGGCCGGCCCGCCCTCGACTCGGCGGGCGGCGTTCACTCAGGCACTCGGAGCGTTACGTCCAGCGTCTCTGACCTTGGTTCGGTTGCTTGCTCGGCAGGTGGCGCAACTATGCAAGTTTGGCGAGGGCGGCGGCCTGGGCATCAGCCTGGAGGGCACGGTGGACGTGGAGGACGGGCAGGAGGTGCGCCCCCACCACTACATCCGCTCTATCCTGCCCGAGGGCCCCGTCGGCAGCAACGCGCTGCTGCGCTCGGGCGACGAGCTGCTCGAGGTGAACGGCCACCGGCTGCTGGGCATGAACCACATCGAGGTGGTGAGCATCCTCAAGGACCTGCCCGTGTGCGTGCGCATGGTGTGCGCCAGGCGCGCCGGCGAGGCGCCGCCCTACCGCCTCATCGACACCTCGCAGGACAGGGCGGCCTTCGCGGCGAGGGTGAGTCAGCAACATGGAGGCCTGGACATCCAAATTACCGCCGAAAATGGGACAAGGTCTAACCTAACCTGCGCCCTGTTTGCAGAGCCTCCTGGGCGGATCGCTGCAGAACCTCATCCCCGCCACGGAGCGCCTGGTGAAGGCCAAGTCCGACGGCTCCCTCGCGTCCACCACGACCACGGCCACGGCCACGGACGCCAGCTTCTCCAAGATGAAGTCGAGATCCCTGGAGCCACTGACGGGGCTGGCCATGTGGAGCTCTGAACCGCAAATCATTGAGCTGACCAAAGGGGAGCGTGGTTTGGGCTTCTCCATTCTTGACTACCAGGTGAGAGGCAGACAGGCGGCGCAGTCCCACTCATTCTACATTTACATATAAGGCGGGCTAAATGTGCCGAGCAGCCACCACAATCACACCTTGTCTGCACATTCTTTGTTCTACGTGTTATTTGCTCTCATGGATAGGCATACATATCTGTTTGCAACAAAAGTAATATTTGCAAAATATTAAAAGAATTAATCATCTTGACACCCTTGTGCAACTTCTCTGTTCACATTGTGACACCACAGCACCTGCATGTCCACCCTCTACTGTCAATGAGATGAAATATACATCACTCTTTCCTCTCATGTGAACTAAAAATCACCTTCACCATTTTTCACCGTCTATGGGCCAAAAATGAGTTGTTGGGGGGAACTGCTGACCTAACCCTTGTGTAAATATTGCCAGAGAGACTGCCCCTGTGAGAAACGCAGAGAAGTTGGTCCAGATTCCATTAGCACATTGTTGTCTGAAGCATTTTCAAAAAATAAAAATTAAATTATGGACGCTTTAGTTATAAATGTTTCCTGGACAGTTCTGGAAATTAACTCATCTGCTGTGGCATGGACTCAAACCTTATGGTAGTAGCAGCAACGTAGGATGGGTTATTTTCTCCCCTGATCACATATTTCATCATTCTTGCCCCCTACACTTTGATACATCTCTCTGTTACATGCTTCTTGGCAATTATAATTACCATCTGGGACTCGTTTCTAAAGCCTCTATTATGCTAAGTGAAACCTATCCTTAGTCTCCATGGAAAAAAATCTAGGCTCCCTACCTAATTTGTTTTTTTATCCTACCTGTCTTTGATCTACCTGATCAATGTGCTAAGCTACTAGAGTTGTATTGGTGTGTGGAGCTTGAACTTACCTTGGAAATCTCTTTTCTAAAGAAACTGCACATAGCTCATGTCTCTTTATTCAAAAAAAATATTGGTGTGGTGTTGGTTTTGTTAACACATTTTATTTCAAATTCTTAGATATAACATACAAAGAATCAAATTGCATAGTCAACTGATGCTTGATGTGTTTGCTTCCAGGATCCGATGAACCCAAGTGAGACAGTCATAGTCATCAGATCCCTCGTTCCTGGTGGCGTTGCGCAAATGGATGGCCGGCTTATCCCTGGTGATCGACTTCTCTTCGTCAACAACACTGTGCTGGAAAACGCATCTCTAGATCAAGCTGTTCAAGCACTCAAAGGAGCACCTAAAGGAGTTGTGCGCATTGGAGTTGCGAAGCCTCTACCCATTCCAGACAGTGTGTCGCAGTCTGCATCCCACTCACAGGTGAGTGAGACACCTGCCCTGCCTCTGCCCTCCGCGACACAGCACATTGAGTACTATGACGACCTGTGCAGTGATAATGACCCTGAAGTGGATGTTGATGCCAATCCTGATAGCCCTCAACAAGCTGGTTTGCTCAAGTCTGAGAGCTTTTAAGTTGTAAATGCTCCTCATTTGCTCACTTTTTCATCTTTTGATATGTCGTTTTTGAATTGATTTTATTTGGCTAAGTCAGTCTTTATTTATGCAGTGGATGTGATCGATGAAAACTTCAACTCTATCAGTACCTCACATTTTTCATCTTTTACTTTTTAAGATCATTTGATTTTCTACAATGTGCTTTCTTCTGCTTCTTTTGAAGCAAAGCACTGCCATGTTATTTTATCCCGAGAAATATCTTCAGAAACCTATGAACAACTTCAATGATAACACCATATGCCTTTTTCAAACCGTCCTCAGATAAATAGGCTGTTTCTAAGGCATGATGTCATGCAGAATGTTTGGAAAAAGCATACATACTGAAGAACCAATAGTTTTATTTTCCAGTATTGTTGACTAGGAGCATGAATACCAACAGAAAATAAGGAATGTGGTGGTGTTTGAAAGAAAATGTTCTGTTTGCTTCTTTGCATTTGATTAATAAGGCTGATTTTGATTTAAGCTAAAATATGTGATAGACTGGCACCAGTTCTTCAGTTTTGTCATAAGATTGAGACTGTAATGGGTATGAATTTCACTGGCCAATCATTCCATTTCTTTTAAAATTGTTAGGAGAATGCAATAAAATCTGCCTTTCTTTGTGTATTTTTGAACCTTCAATCATGGAGGGTGATGCTGCCTTAACTTTTAAGTCTTGAGTAATTTGAACCTGTAATATAAAGGCTGATTACCTGCATGATTGTTGTGCTTCCTGCTGGCAGGAAGCAGTTCCAGTGCCTGAAATGTTGAGGCAAGTCTGCTTGCAGAAAAATGGCCATCATGTCTGTAAACAGTATAAGATACAAAAGAGAAGTTTCAAGTATTGCGCACACACATAAGACCTTAACATCTTCTTTTCTCTTTTGCAGTTGATAAAGTATTAATTTATTGGCAGGTTTTACTGTGTCAGTACTGTTATGATTTATGCCAATTATTAGAACACCATTTGTTGAATGATATCCCTTAATATTAATTTATTATATTTCTTTTATTATATTTCTTTTATTTTTATTTACTTTAGGATGATTATTATTATTATTATTATTATTATTATTATTATTATTATCATTATTATTATTATTATTATTATTATTATTATTATTATTATTATTATTATTATTATTATTATTATTATTATTATTATTACTTTTTTTTATTTGTTTAGGCCCCTGATAAACCATATTCCATAGGATAAGTGAAACAGAGATTTATTGATAGTTTTGCCGGTTAATATGAAGGGTTGTTAGTCCTAGATGATTTATGTGCCCAAGTTAACCCCCCTCCCCCCCCCCCCTCCCAAAAAAAAAAGACTTTTGAATTATGTCAACCTGGTTAAAATAGAACCCATCCTAGTGGTTTGATGTCTTTCATGCATCAGTAATCTTGTCCTCTTGTTATAAAACCCTGATTGTTAGTGACTGCGTTGTGGTAGCACTGGAATCAAAATAAAATTTGGCACTGAAGAGAATACATGCATCTCTTTACATTGTTTCACTATTTTTCTTGAAGTGGGTGGTAAGAGTCTGGCAAGCCTGCATTTGAGGGATTTGTAGAGCATGACACAGTCCCTGTAGCTGCCTGTTCTGTCCAGGGAGCAGAGAGCCAATCACTGCTTTTGCCATGTTGTAGCATCATTTATAATGGACTCAGAAATCTTGCTATGGTTGTTTGTTCCTCTTCTCTACTCCAGCCCTGTGCTGCTGACGGTTAATATCTAGCTATAGTTCGTTTTAGTTATATCACCATACTTAAGCATCTTGAAATGAGAGACCTGAAGTGTTGTGCCTTCAAACCTTCACTTTCAATTAATATTTTGCAATCAGTTTGGTAGGAGCTCATCATGCGTCTGCAGTACAGGAATCTTTATTGACGTTTTTCTTTGGTATGGTTCACTGCTTCCTTCTTCAAATATTTTCTTTCCATGCAATGTTTGCTGGGACCAGCCTGTTCTGCAGACGCATGGTTGAGGGAATCAGTCATTCCTTGCTGCTTGCCTGGCTGCCCGCCTGCCTATCCAAGTGCATTTAGTACTTACATCCTTACCACAGTCACACAAGTAACTTTACAAGAAAGGTTGTCCCTAGTTTATGTCAAGATATTTTATTTACGTGTATATCGGTTGGAACTTGTAAATTGTACTTGAAATAAATAAAACATTTTCTACCCTTACAGGGTTATGGCTTTGTGTTAAAGTGTTGTCCTGGACATTGCCACTCTCTTCTTTACACATTTCTTTGTGGCCGATCCTTGGTATCCCTTTAAATAAAATAAAAATCACGATATGTTGTGACAAATTAATTTTTTTAAAATCAAGGCTGGAGGTAGCGAGTGACTGGGAGCTTGCTAGTGAGCATGAAAGCTTGATGAGTAGTTTAGACATGTGTGGCTTATTGGTGACAATGGTAACTGCCTCTGTCTATGAATTAGAAGGTGCTGAATGTCTCTTATGAACCGTGACTACGAAAGTTCAGTCTAAATGACTCTTCTATAGCACTCAATGCATATTCGAATTATATTTTACTACTGTTTTCTAGAGCGCAGAATACTATGGCCTTGTGCTTTATGTTATTGACATAGTTCTGGAATCAAGCACATGGTTCCTCCACACTTCAGTAGACCAAACTTGCATGGAAAGCCTGATAAATAATTCTCAAACGACTTTAGTTCTGTTTAAGTTCTGTCTGTCTAATTTTTTGTTTTGATTTTGCCTTTGCATTATGCCAAAAATGCTAGTTTGCAAAGCAAAAAAAAAATTGTCAGTCTCTCACTATCCACAATAATTTCTTTTAAAAACTCCACTGTTAATTTAACTGCCAAATTTAAATGTCCATCAATAAAAAAAAGATAACACACAAATCACAAAGTACGACGACTGCGATGGAATCTCCACCCCACCCACCCCCCACTGGATCGGCCGTTTGCTGTGTTTTACTATGTCACACTTGAGTGGCGCTACCAACCATGTACAGGTCTCCGCCGCGGCTGTCGCCTCACCTCATGGGAGCCTCACGCATCACTGCTGTAGGAGCGGCAAGCTGTGTCCTGCTTCTTCTGTGAGGCACTGTCTCTTATGCCGCCGCCAGCAGGGCTGCCTGCCTGCCGGACGCCAACAAGTGCTTGGTTTTCCGAGTCGTTGGCTGCGCTGCTGGAGGCGGCCGGGGGGGCTGGCCGTGGCGCGGAGGAACGGAAGCGGCGTGCGCGGCGTGCTCGCGGGGCTGCGTCGGCGTGCCGTCTGGCTGGAGCCTTGCCCGGAGCCGCGGGGCTGGAGCCGCGGGGCTGGAGCTGGGACGCTGGAGCGGGCCGAGCCGGCACGTCGCCGACCGCGCCGTGCGCTGCCGAGTGGAGGGGGCACGCCGCGCCCGCAGTGCAGCGCCGCCCCACCCCGCCCCGCCACGCCCCGCCACGCCCCGCCACGCCCCGCCCCGCCACGCCCCGCCCCCCATCGAGCCGGAAGGGACGGTACTGGACGGGGCGCCGGGCTACGCCAGGCACGGAGACTCACCTCCAATCCGGACTCCAGACGGAAGGTCTTTATCGTCCGGCCTCTCTCTCAGGCCGCACCGCGCCGCCTGCAGCAGACGCGAGGAAAGGAGGAGTAGAAAAGTTCAGGACGATATGGCGAAAAAGTGGAGGCTGCGATTCAATCAACGTTCTCGAAGTGCGCGCGCGGATATTAATTAATTAGCCGTCCGGCCGCTGCGGAGGCGGACAGGCAATCAGGCCGGAAACGGAGCCGCCTCCTCCCATGACATTACTCCACGAAAGAATGGGAAAGAAAAGCATCTCACGGCTTGGGGGACGAGCTACCATCTGTTGGACTGCAAGCTACGTGCGAGCAACTCACATTTTTCTTTGCATGTCAACTCCTTTCAAATCCATTTACAAAAACAAAAAAAAAAGCAAGTCCTTCAGGAAAAATAAGTAAAAATGGGGGCTCTTCTCCTACAGACAGCCATCCCCAAATGGGCCTAACGCAGTGGTCTAACGTTCCACGATGAATCTTTCGAACGATTTTCTGTGTGTTTCCGGTTAGGAACCCGCGACTTGCAACTGACAAGCTGCGTGCTGAGGCCGACTGTGGCAATGCTCACTGCGGTGTCACTGCGTGCTTTCCCATTGCGTCAAGGTGAACGCCACTGTGGCGCGCGGCGCCAGGGCGGTGCGGCCTGCTGTGTCCCTCGAGGGGCGAGGCGCGCCTGCCCGGGTAAAATATATAGCCCCTGCGACGCGGGGCCGCCGTGCTGGCCATCGGCCGGCAGGCCATCCCCGCCCACACTGTGAAAATTTGAGTAACATGGTTCTCGTACCGGCGTGAAGGTGTTAAAGTGACCACAAATTTTCACAGTGCAATGAAGGCCAGCCCCGCGGCGATTCAGGGGCCCGGCCGAGCGATTCCGGCCGAGCGATTCCGGCCGAGCGATTCCGGCCAAGCGATTTCGGCCGAGCGATTCCGGCCGAGGGATTCCGGCCGAGCGATTCCGGTCGCACTACGGGCCGGGCAAGGGGCGCGAGAGAGACAGCGCGACGCAGCGACTCGCTCGGCTCGGCCACAGCGCCACGGCGTGCACGCGGGCCGCGGGCCAGACGCCTGGGAGGTAGGCACCCCACCGCCTGGCCGCGCGGCGTGCTGCCGATGCGGCGGTTCGCGGGCGCTCGGCTCCGCTTCGCCTCGGCCGCCGCCGTGCCTCCACTGGACGCCCTCCGCCGCGACCTAGAGTCCTGCACCGGCGGGACGGCACACGCGGTCCACCCAATAAAAGCGGATGAAAGTGTTCCGGTCGAGCTTAAAAATTCAGGGCTGCTGGCGTCAGGGTGGGGGTGGCGTGGAAATAATGCATTCGGTGCGGGCGGGCCATGCCATGCCGCCGTCCATAGGGTCGGACATTGTCCCTGCCGCGTCGGCCGGCCGGGGCGGGGTGAGGCGGGGCGGGGTGAGGCGGGGCAGGCGGGGCAGGGTGGAAGCCCCTCGCCGTGCCGCCCCGCCAACCTACATCCCCTACATTCGGAATGCGTCCGGTGAGCCAGCCAGCTAGCCGCCGGCGACGCCATAATCCACGTTACCGATTCAGAGGAACGGGTCAGCGGTCTTGTAGCCAACGCGAAGGCGCGGCGCGCCAATGCGTGAGGTGTGCTATACCTGATTGGTGCACGACGCAGCGTCTGGGACGGGTGGGATGCAGGGCTGATTCCGATCTGTCTCTCTGCCACTCATCGGGCACCCCGCTGGGCGTGAGAGAGACAGACCCTCGGAAGCAGCCTGTTGTTTCCGGGCCGGCAGCCAGCTGTGCCGGGCTGGCCTGGGATAATATTTTCGCGGGGCTCGGGGCGGTGGGAAGGGGGTCCATGTTGCCGCACTACACGCGCTCCCAGCCAATACAATGCCGGCCCGGCCCGGCCTGGAGTGGCTGCTGGTCGTCTATAGCGCCAGCCCGGACGGGCCTCTTCAACTCGAGCCTCTGGCGTCGTGGAGCTGCCGAGCCCGGAGCAATTCCGCCGTGCGCCGTCTTCACTTTTATTTTGGTAGTAATAAGTCCTCGCTGTGTTGCCACGGGGAAAAGGCTTGAAAGTAAGGGAGTGGATACTTTCCGCGGACATTTTTCTTCTATTTTTCTTCAAGTTGTTTCCTTGGCTGCGTCTCAAAAGTACCGCGGTTGCAGCCACGGAGGTCTCCAATATTGGAGTCTCTTCAAAGTTTTCGTCACCGTCGGAGCCCCCTCCAAAAATATCGTCTGCGTGTTTTTTTTTTCTTTCTTTCTCTCGATATACGGTCTCCCCGTGGCTGCACATGTGCGCCTGCAAGCCCCGCCGTGTGCCCGGCCCGAGGAAGAAAGCCCCCCTTGGATGTGCTCGCGGATGGATCCCCGCGCGACTCCCAAAGAGAGACAGAGAGAGCCGCGCTACGGTGCGCTGCGGTTCGGACAGGTGGTGCGGCGGCGGTAACAAAAGGAAGGGGAGGGGGAGGCAGTCGGAACCAGCGGATGAAATTGGCTGAGGAATAAAGAACGGACGGGGAGCGGGCTCCTGCTTTGTTGTGATCTATGGCGGGCAAGAACGCCAAAAAAGGAAGAGAAAGAAATTTAAAAATGGAAACAAGCAAGTAGTTGCAGGCCAGGCAGCGTCGCGACGTCCATCAAATGTTTGAGACGGACGTGGCGGCGGGAAGCTGAAACTTTGCGCCGCGAAAGCGAGAAGGTTCGCCGGTTCTAGTTTTTCTTTCTGCTTCATTTTATCTTCCCCTTTCCGTGGGCGACATTGTGCTTAAGATTTATGCCGCCTCTCTGTCCGTGCGTCCGTCCTTCTGTCTGGTCTTCCTCCCCTTGATTCGCCGCCGCGTCGTCACGGTGAGGCGCGCCCAGGCGTACCACCGGTGCCGCTGTGACACAAAAATAAAACCCACAGAGCAAATTCATTAATTCCGCCGTGGAACCCTGGCAGCGTGGAGCAGCGCGGCGCGGGGCTGCGGCGCCGAAGGGCCGCCCAAAGGCGTTTTCCATTATGTCTGCATCGCCGCCCATTTTCAATTATATCCACACATGTGGCGGTGGAGGGTTCCGCGGGGCCATCTCACCCCACCCCACCCACCCCGCCCCGCCCCGCCCTGCGCCACGGCCTGGTGATCACCTCCGACACAAGGCGCCGCTGTTTACCATTATTTTTATAACAAAAAGTTATAATAGCATTCCTATTTCTTTTACTATTTTTGTGTGCTGCGCGCGCCATACTAGGCGTTTTTTTGAATGTAAATATATACGGCCGAATCGTGAAAAGAGCGAGCGCCGCCCCGTCACCCCTTCCCGAATACATTCTCCCCCCCACACACACACACACACGCACACACACACAAGCTGAAACTAGCCCAGGCGGAAGCGCTGTGGTGACATGAACGGGAGTGGAGCCGCTGCCGCTGAACTGAACAGCGGGGCGGAAGAACGATGACGTCAACAACAAGAACAAGAAGCGCGCCTCGCCCGACGCCCCGCCCGGCCCGGCTGCGCGCGGCGCCGCGGCGCCGCACCGTGGAGTGAGCATTGCTTTGGGCGACTCGCGCGGCGGAAGTGGGCGGCGGCGTGGCACGGCAGCCCAGTGGGACCACCGCGACGCTGTCCGGCCCGTCCTCACACGCACACACACACACACACACACACGCACAGGAAGGGTGTGGCTCATATCGGCGCCGTGCCTGGCCGTGCCTGGCCGTGCCAGGCGGGGGGACGTAGTGAGGCGAGGACACAAACTTCGGGGCTGCAAATTAGGAGCACCGCGCGCCGCGTGGTGGGGTCGGTCCCGCGCGTCCTTTAGAAAACACACACAGACACAGACACACACACACACACACACACACACACACACACATACATACACACACACACACACACACACACACACACACACACACACACACACACACACACAGAAAGGTACACACACAGAGGTACACAATGTGGAGCGGGGGCACACGATGCAGTTGTGCACAATGAGGGTTTGTTTCTGTTGCCCCACTCCTTTGTCTGTCCGTTCGCCGTGTGTGTTAATGTGTGTGTGGGGGCTGGGGGTTGGAGGATGAGCAGTGTGGCCGTTGCAGAGTGGCTCCGCCAGCAGATGGTGTCCTGCCATTGTTTCTTTTTCGCTGAAGAGAGGGAGAGAGAGAGAGAGAGAGAGAGAGAGAGAGAGAGAGAGAGAGAGAGAGAGAGAGAGAGAGAGAGAGAGAGAGAGAGAGAGTGGATCCTGTTGGCGCCAGTGGGTGTGATGGCGCGGCGGTGCGCCGGGGTCGCAGAGCACCTGGCCGCCAACACCTGGCCTTGATTGCCTTAACTCCCACTGCTTGTTCGGGCCGCGACTCTGCAGAGTCATGACTCTCTGACGAGGACTCCATGCCGCGCTGCCTCCGCCGCCAGCTGCTCCCTGCGCTCCGACATCATCACGGTCGTCATTTCCTGGAGCACGGCGGCGTTTGGCGCCTTGTCGGCTGGCTCCCCCTCGGCGCGCAGCGTCCCGTAAATACGACAAAGTTTCGCTCGCCCGCCCCACCCCGCCCCGCCCCGGCCGCCGCCTCGCACTGCTTGGCCTTACCTGGAACCGCTTGGCCTTTGCGGGCCGGGTGGCTGCGGGGCATTGATCAAACATAATTACCAACCTCCCCGACCCCAGGGACCCGCGGGACCTCCCCGCCCCGCCGTCGCCGTGCCGGAGGAGGGGGCAGGGGGCAGGCGTTGTCGGCGAGAACTTTTAAGTTCGGAACAAGTCGCCCAAATTAGCGAAGGAAGTTAATGTGTATTCTCGTTATCATTTCGCTGAGTTCCTTGCTCGGCTACTGCTACATTATGAAAATAGCTCCTTCTCGGCGGAGGCTGGCACACTGGCTCGGCGTCGCGCTGCTTCGGGACGGCGAGGGCGAGCCTCAAGCAATAAGTAGCGACGGCCCGAAGGGGTTGGTCTGTCTGTGACCATTCTGCATAATGCAAACCGTGAAAGCTAATTCGAAATGCATGGAATGCATGGCGGCGGTGCGGCCTCCACGCGGCACTGCCCATCCCCTCCGGCAACTCTTCTTTTTCTTTTTTTGCGCAGGTGCGCTTTTTCTGTTTTAAAAAAAAACATGCAAAAAATCTGATAATACAGCAGCCCGGCGAATCCAAATTCAATAAAGCCAATTATTTCATATTGGCTATTCAACTGAGATAACATTGGAGGTTATTTTGCATTCATTGCTGCTAAAAATGCTGAATCTGAATTGGCACTACATTTCCGGGCAGCCCTCTTCTCCCTTTCCCACCCGCTGTCCCGTAAATACTCGGTGAGCAGGAACACCGGGGCGCAGCGCTGCACTTTTATTCTAATGAAGAACCGCACAGGTAAGTTATGTCCGGGCCGGCGCTCATCGCGTATGCCGGGACACGCCCTGCTCCGGCGGGGCGGGGCGGGGCGGGGTGGGTCGGGGCGGGGCGGGGAGCTGGAACGCCGGACTTTTTAAAAGCGCGCACACACCTGGCCGCACACGCGATGAAGCAACGCGCCCCACATTCCGCACTTTTTTTCCCCCATCCAACTTATATTTTCCCCCTTCTTTCCTCTCTTTCATTTTTCCCTCGCGCGCCGCCTTATAGGTTGGCGGCGCCGAAGCGGGATGATGGAGCGTGCGCTTCAAGTTCATCAAGGCCGACGAGGATGAGGGCGGCCCGCCCGGCCCGCCGCAAGTCGCGGGAAAACAGGTTACCAACTTGGCAACCGCCAAGTGGAGGGACGCCGAAGTAACTGGGGGACTTACTGCCGGGGACGGCTTTGATCACTTCGATCCTTGAAACCCGCGGCAGTAAGCAGTGGCAGCGTGAGGCACCCGCAACGAGCCGCCTCCCTGTCCAACACGGTGCACCCCCCCCCCCTCCCCGCGACCGGCCAGGGGGGGGGAGGGGGGGGCGTCTTGGGAAACTGATTAATTAGCGTGAATTTGCCTCTATAATTCTGGCATGGCCAATAAGCCGGGCTGGGTCGGGCTGCTACGGGCAGAGACCGGAAAGGACTTAAGGCGTAACGTTGCCCGGCGGGGTGGGGTGGAGAGGGTGGCGGGCAGAGCGGGGCGTGCCGGGGGAACCAGAGGGTGAGTCACTACCGAGCCAGCAATTAGATGTCGTTAGGACTAAACCCCCCGCACACACATACAGAGTACGAGGCGGCCATAGGGCTGTACACTGAGCCGGACATGAGAGCCGACGGATTTTTATTAACGAGAATCTGTCGCGTCCAGAAACGGGAACGCTGCGAAGGCTGTCTTTTTCGGCGGGTCTGTCTGTCTGCTTCTGTGGGTGGTCATTGAGTCGAGCACAGCGCGTGGAGCACAGTGGAGTGGCGACGCGACGAGCCTCCAGTGAGCTGTATATGGAAGTGAGAGCGTGTGTGCGCCATTAAGGTGCTCGGGGCCCCGATGCTGCGCGCGATACGAGTTTGAATACTGGCGGGCCCGTCCCAGGCCTGCTCCCAGGCCCTCACAGACCCTCCCCAGGGCTGCCAGGCGTGCCAACGCGACGGTGCGCCCAAATGGCAATGACGCCGTCGTTCCGGGAAAACGGCGGACTGAGCGAGCAGAGTGATACTCTCTCTGTCTCTCTCGCACCCGCCCGCAGCACCCCTTGAGTGCGAGAGAGACAGGGCGACGGAATCAGCAGAGCGAGACGGATCGACCGGGAAAGACGTCCGCAGTCCAAGTCCAATAATGAAATCATCCCGCTGAACGCCCTCGCCGCCGTGTTCGTTTTTCTTCCATTTTATTCGACACCCTTGTTCCCTTTTTTGCTGACGCGCGGCGGGGAATCGGCGACGGCATGGAGCGGCATGCCGTGGAATAGCCGCGCGGCCGCGCGGAAATAAACTATAACATCATTGCAAAGAAAATGGAAACAACGACGGCGCGCGTCGAGTCGGCAGTTGTTGTGCTGCTGTTCGCGTTTTCCTCTTTCGCTCCCGTTTTAGTTTGCTGTATAATGGAATCTTTTCGTGTCGGTGCGTTGCGGATGAAGGGTGGCGAAGCGAGGTGCCATATCCCCCCCCCCCCGGGCGCGCGCGCGCGCACACACACACACACTCACACTCACACACACACACACACACACACACACACACACATCCGGGCCGCCCCGTCTCCGGGTCCCCGTCGTGGCGATAAGCCCTCCGCTTTCAAGGGGACTAGATAATGTCGCGGAAGCTGGTGGTGCGGCGGCGGCGACCGTTTTATTTCTGGTTATTTTCCCGCCATGTTGTTGTTGTTTTTCTTGCAGCGTACAGGCGTGTGTCGGTGCGCGCCAGGATTTGTGGGGCCGTATGGCCCAGGGCGCGAAGCGGGGCGGGATGGGGCGGGTGAGGTCGTCTTCGGGGAGAATGTCGGCCGTCTTTACGGCTGCGGGGCTGCGGGGCTGCGGGGCTGCGGGGCCGCGGCCATTGAAAGGACGAGCTCACCGTCGGGGCGGCGCCCGCACCACCAGCGCGGCGACGGCAGCCTCCACCCGCACGTCGATACAAAAGCCAACTTTGCCCCGAAACTAACTGGCGGGAGTTTGTGCGGCAGCGCCGCCTGCCTGCTTGCAGGCGCAGGCTGAGTCAGAACAGTCCTCATCGCTCTGTCTCTCTCGCACTCACTGGGAGTCCCGCGGGCGTGCGAGAGAGACAGAGCGACGCAGCGCCAAACTCCCCTCTCCGGCTGCCCACCCGGCCGGACTCTGTAATTGATATCGCCTCCATTTTGCTGCATCACGACGCGGTGGCACACTCGCCGAGGGAGAAGGGGGGGGGGGGAGCCACCGAGAGGAGAAATCGGCGGGAAGGTTTCCGATTTAAGGCCGAGTGCCCCGCTGGCCTAAACAAGGGTATTGTTTTGGAGTAGACTTGTTGGAGAACAATTTGGCCGTGATGAAGGTGGCCGCGGCGCAGCAGGCCATGGCGGCCGCCCCCACCAGGGCCTCCCCTCTTTGTCCTCCCGGGGCCGCAATACTTTTTGAAGGATGACGTCACGCGAGATTGCGCGAGCAGGGATGGCCTTGCGGACCGCTGGAAGCCCTCCTCAAACAGCACGGCCATCTCCACGACGAAGCAGAGGGGGGGGGGGGAGGCTGCGAGGCCCACTGTGCGCGCCGTTTGCAGTGCGCATGTCTGTCTCGCTCGCTCCCCTGCCCACGAGTACGTCTCGAAGCCGTAGGCGATTTCCAGGGAGTTTCGGAGAAAACCAGGAACCGTTTTTGCCTCTGGTCGCTGTTTTGTACCGTGTCCCTGACGCCGCCGTGTTGTCTGTGTTGCAGGCGGACGCGACGCCCACGCTGGACGAGCAGTCCATGTTCAGCAGCGCCGAGGCGCACTCCATGAGCTCGTGCTCGTCGCCCTGCGAGTTCCAGCAGGTGGCCGAGCTGCCGCACGACGCCGAGGGCGACAACGACAACGAGGTGAGACGAGGGCGCTGCAGGTCTGGGTTTTGTTTGTGGTTCTGGCGCTGTCACCGCAAGGCGGGCAGACAGCAACGAGCGAGGGGTCCAACACGCCAGTAATACTGCATACTTCGTCCAGTAATCATTGGTAATCCCATGCCAAAACTGGATATTTTCGCTGTTTTTATCGGCTTTTTCTTATGAAAATAGGCTAAAAATGCTCTCAGCTCAGAAAGTTTTTTTTTTTTTTTTTTGAGATTTTAAGTAGGTTAACACTGGTAATCGGTAATCCAGTGTACACTCCTGAGCTATGAGTGACCCCTCGGCAACGAGGCCCTGGTTCGAAATCAGCGTGCTGGTCGGCCCGACGCGCCGCACGCCGGCTTTTGTTATGGCAGCGCTCCGTCCGCTCTTTCGGCTATGACCGCGTAATTGCGTTACCGGTGCCTGCCAGCCCCGCCAGCCCCGCCAGCCCCGCCAGCCCCGCCAGGACTCCAAACCAATCAGTGAGATAATCCTGTTGAAATGTTGTTGTATAAAGGGAGCCGGGATGAGCCGGACACCCACCGGCCGGCCGCTCGGGGCCGCCCCCACCCCATCCCCCACCCCATCCCCCACCCCACCCCTTCGCTAAGCCAACACTCGTCCCAATTGGGGCCGGTGCGCTTTCAATTAGAGCGCCCTGGCCGTGTGTTCCCAACCTTATTCGGCTCGCGACCCAAAAATGGCTGCCAAACAATTGCGCGGCCCCACAGCCAAACATTCGCGACCCCACACCACCTATCCCCGCAAAAAAATATAATTGTTTATTTTGTACCTATTAAGTGAATACAGTAGCTTTGGTGAAAAAGAAAAAAAAAAGAAACAGCGGGTGTTGAACCCCGAAACTCCGGTCTCAGAATGAAATGTCTGTACGCGAGCACACGCCCTCACGTCCGGTTACGACGGGACAGCGGATGTTGTGTCTGTTCGCTTGCTCGATGATGCTGGTGTGCGGTCGGCGGCTTAATGTAATTACAGCTCGCTCAACAACACGGGATTCCGCTCAGCGCTTTCTACCCCCACCTTTCCTTCAACCTCGTCGCCCACGCTGTGCACCCCCACTCCCTGTTCCGAGATCCCATCCCGCTGCCCTCTACACCCCTCCCCCCCCCCACACACACAAACAAACACAGACACCGACAGCGTGTAACAAGCGTACATTCACACTCACGCGCAACACACACACACACACACACACACACACACACACACACACACACACACACACATTAGCCCTAATTTTTATTTGCGCGCGCTGCAGCGACGCGCTTGTACATGACATTGCACTAAGCAAACGGCTCCCCTCCCCTGTTCCCAGACGAACACTGAACACTCGTCGCAGCGCGGCCGCGGGCAGCGGCCTGCCTTCCCGGCGACGCGACGCCCGGCGACGCCCCGAGCAGTGGAGGCGGCGGAGTGGCGCAGCGACGCGCAGCGACCGCCTCGTACTTTGTCCGTTTCTTTGCGTCCTTCGCCATTGTCGCGCGGCTGTGCCCCGCCACGAGCTGCCACGTTCTCTCGCCTTCTTTCCAAAGCGGCACCCCCGGGAAACGGTTCCTGGCGAACAGGCCGCGGGCGAACGCGTCCAGATTGGCGAGCGTTGCCGTCCTCCTTGCGCGAGGGGTTGTTTTGACAGTAGTCGGATCCGATCAGTCGGTCCCACCCGCTCCTCGCCGTCGTCGCCCCGACTCGTCCCGGTGACTGACGGCTCCATGTCGATGTGTCCGCAGATTTCTTCGTCGCCGGCGCTGCCCTTCCTCAGCCCGGACGTGCTCAGCCCCCCTCCCACGTCGGAGGGAAGCGGCGCGGCGCGCGCGGCGGCCAGCGACGCGGCGGCGGCCAGTCCAGCGCGGGGCAAGGCCGAGGCCGAGCCGGCGGCAGAGAGCCCCCGCCGGACCAGCCCCGCCAGGAGGAGGAGCACGGCCAGCCCCGCCACCACCAGTCCCACCAGTCCCACCAGCCCCGCCAAAGGCAGTCCCGCCAGAGGCAGCCCCGCCAAAAGCAGCCCCGCCATGCGCGGGGACAGCCCCTCCCCCTGCCCCTCCCCCAGCCCCGCCCCCTGCCCCGCGGCCCTGGCTGGCCAGGCCGCGACCAAGGAGGTGTGCACCCTGAGGCAGCTCAGCCCGCTGCAGCACGTGAGCAAGCCGATAGACATCGGCCCTGCTTCCGGTTCCGGTACTGGCGGCGACGCGCGGCCCCGGCAGCGGAGGCGGAGCTCGACGCGGGACAGTCCGCTCAGAGAAGACCCCGCGCCCGAGCGCGCCAGCCCCCGTCCCTGCGCCACTCCGAGAACCCCCTGCCGCAGCACCCCTTGCAGGAGTCCTTGCCCTGGGAGTCCCGCCGGCAGCCCCTGCAGCAGCCCCTGCAGCGGCGGCAGCCCCTGCGGCAGTCCCTGCGACGGCAGCCCCTGCGGCAGCCCCTGCCCGTCCAGGACGTCCAGGACGTCCAGGCGCAGCGCCCGGAGCCCCTGTCGAAGTCCCTGCAGAAGTCCCTGCAGAAGTCCCTGTCGCAGTCCTCGACGGAGCCCCGCCAGAACGAGCCAGCCCTGCAGTCCTTGCCGAAGTCCCTGTCGTAGTCCTCGACGAAGTCCGCGACGAAGTCCGCGACGAAGCCCTGCCAGGACGAGTCCTTGCCGAAGTCCCAGCCACAGCCCCGTTGGCGGCAGCCCCGCCAAGAAGAGCCCCGTCACGGGCAGCCCCAGCAGGGGGCCTTCCAGGGGGCCGTCCAGGGGCCGGCGGAGCAGAGGCAGCCGACGCAGCAGGGCCACGGCGAGTTCGCGCGGCAGCCCCAGTGACGCCGTCAGCAGCACGGACGACGAGCTCAGCGCCGACCTCCTGCAGGTCAGTCGCCAAACTTCCAGAGCTATTTGTTTGATTAAACGGAGGGGATGCTGCAGGTTACCGGTGCCTCTAATTAATTGACGCGTACTTTTGCGCATTTAGCGTTATGATAACGCTTATTTGGCGCGTTGGCATGGCGTTTGCTCCGTTGGTGAAAGCCTGGAGTGGATTTCCCCTTAGATTAAACAGACTCAGAATGATGCAGCCTGAACGAGCCTGGAGCCTGAATGAATCGGTTCGGTTTTGTTTCTTTGAATTCGAGTAATTTGTTTGGTGCCTGACTCTCCCGCAGCTGATGGTGCCCGTGGCCTCGGAGCGACTGAGGACGCGGACGCCGTCCGTCGGCGACGACCTCGACGACGACGAGCTGGAGGACGAGGAGGTGGCGGCCGTGTGGGGCTCCGACGTGCTGCAGCTGCCCACCTCCCTGGAGCTCGACATCCGGATACGGAAGGGCTCCCTCCCCCTTGGTGCGTAAATCACGTCCCCGCCAAGCGCGTCAAACTGAAGAAAAAAAAAGAAAAGAAAATATTCCATTTCCTCGCGACCAACTTTCCTGATGGCTTTTCCTTTGCAGGCCTGAGCGTGGACGCCGTGGGGCGCGGCGTCAACGGCATGCTCGTGGTGGCCGTGGTGCCGGGCGGCGCGGCCTACCGCGACGGCCGCATGGCTCCCGGCGACCTGGTGGTGTCCGTCAACAACGAGTCCCTGCGCCACGCGACCAACGCCCAGGCCCGCGCCATCCTCAAGAGGGCCAACCTCGTCTCCACGCACCTCAAGTGGGTACCTACCGCCCCCCGCCGGCGGATGCCTGCGGATGCCTGCAGCCTGCACCGGGGGGGACGCCCAATCGGCCCTAAGTGGCGATAGCGTGTGTCGCGTCGCGTGCCGGCTCGCGGTTCCACTGTAATGCTCCCTATTGATGAGTGTTTCGCATTAGGACGCACTGCTCCCTAACACCCCTCCCCCCCACCCCCCTCTCGCACTCGTGAGGAGTCCCGTGGGTGCGAGAGAGACACGGCGAGGGGACGCCCTGTTCGGAATGGGCCTGGCTGGCGGCATTACGGCCCTGCCTGGCTGGGCCAGGATCTCCAGTGTCTCAGAGGCACACAGGCCGGGGTGACCGCAGAGGGGGTGGGTGTTGCCGCGGTATGTGTTGATGGCGGCGCGGCCTGGGATGGCCCTGGGATATCGAATGGGTTGACGGCGGAGGACTCGGCCCCAGAGTACGTCCCACCGGGTCGCATTGCGCGACGGACCGTCAGACCCATTCTGGAAAAGGGGGTCATTTTTCCGGGGAGGTTCATGGGAAACCCGGACACTGTGTTGCGCCCAGGGTACGCCCCAGGGGAAGCTTCTCGCGTCTTCAGAGTGGCTTGAGCCGCGCCACGCCCCCGCCTCGGCCTACCCAGCAGCCGGCCCGGACGCCCGGTGGCGCGCCACCACCATGATGGTACACTGCGGCGCCTGCCCGCCGCCGGCCACGTCCTGCTGGTCCTATCGTGGCCCCCGGCCGCCCCTGGCTCGGCGCACTGGGGCCTCAGAGTCGCTCTCAGGTGGGAAGCCCCGTGCAGGGTAATCTTATTACGTAAACAGGATGAACGGGGCGCGGGGCGGGCGCGGGGCGGGCGGGGGGCGGGTCCGCCGAGACGGGGCCCCCGCGGCCCGCCAGCCCGGCCAGCCCGCGCATCGCGCAGACCGTCCTGGCCGCCCGGCAACCCGCGGCGAGGCGACCAAGTCCGAGCCGCGCACGCCGTCCTCGCCGTCCCCGGTGCACACGGTTAATATCGAGAGTGAGGCCGCCGCCGCCTCAGCCTCGTCGCGGACGTGCCGCCGAGCCCCGCGACCGTGATTCATCGCCCTGTCGTCCCGGAAGTCCGTCACGGCTACCCACCCGCCCGTTCCCTGCTCTCGTTCTTTTTTTTTCCTTTTTTTTCCGCCTTAATCGGCGTGCTGGCGCGGCGGGCGGGGCTCCGGCCTCCGGCGGCGCGGTCGGGATAAGTGATAACCCGTTACGGCGGTGAGCCGGCGGCGCGCCCCCGACTAGTGTCGCGGGTTCGACGCCCAGCAAGTGCCGGCTAGGCAGCCGCTTTGGCGTGTGCGCGTGTGTCACACTGTGTGCTTGGTGTGCCGCAGCGTGGTGTACATCCCCGGAGAGGCGGCCGCCGCCTACCGACGCTCCCTGGCCGAGGTGCCCACCGTGACGCCGCCCCCGAAGCACAGCAAGCAGCCGTCGCCCAGGTGAGCGCCAAGCCGCCCGTCTGCCGCACACAAAAAAAAATATTTTAAAAAAATAATATTATTTTTGAATAATATGTCTTTTAATATTCTAACCTCCTTGCGCTAATAGAGGGCAATAAATCGCTGTAAATTATAACTATTCTCCAGGATGAATACTCTTTTGAAGTGTATTTATGGAACGTTAGCAACTTTTTTTAAATAGATTTTTTTTTAATTTCTGTTTTGACACTGTTGTAGGCATTCAAACTGACATCATGCAATGCTGTTTAGCGTGTACAGGCTTCACGCAATATGTATTGCGGGTTTTCCCTCTGGCGCCTGTGTGTTCCTGGTTCATATTTCTTTTGAAGCCATTGAACGTAGACCTGAAATAATACAGACGTGCGCAGGCCTGATGGTGAAACGCACTTGACAACATTTTCACCACAAGTAGTCATTCTTTCCTGACACCAATAACTTAATTGGAAACATAACAAACATAAAATCGTTATCGGGGGCTGACACTATTTTCCATGGGATTCCCTCCGCATGTTTAGTCCACTTCCGGGATGATTTCAAACTAAACGGCCGCGGAGCTGTGTACATATGACAACCTGCTTAAGTCTGTGTCGCATTTTACTGTGTTGGCGTCTCAATTCAACCATTGACCAAACTTTTATACATTCGAGTCCATGCAACCAAAACATTTCTTTTCTTTTCTTTTGTGTTGAATTTAATTTTGCTTTATTTCTGGCTGACGTGAACGTTTCTTTTTGTTTTCTTAGCGTTTTTCTACTGCATGCAGATCTCGGTCTGGCCCTGCACTTGAACCACCTTTAGGGTTAGCCAAACAAGGTGACTATAATTTGACGTAGAAGAACAGCATGCTTAGCTGCCTGCGCCACGCCTCCTTTCCTCACGCTTCAACCCCCTCCCATCCTTTCAAACTTTTCTTCCAGATTTTATTTGAAACCACGAATAAAATATAAACAATCTTTTAAAGTAAATGGTCCGGCGTTAAGCTGCTTTCGCGGTGCGTGGCCACGTGCGGGCCACGTGCGGGCCACGTGTGCGGGCCACGTGTGCGGGCCACGTGTGCGGGCCACGTGTGCGGGCCACGTGTGCGGGCCACGTGTGCGGGCCACGTGTGCGGGCCACGTGTGCGGGCCACGTGTGCGGGCCACGTGTGCGGGCCACGTGTGCGGGCCACGTGTGCGGGCCACGTGTGCGGGCCACGTGTGCGGGCCACGTGTGCGGGCCACGTGTGCGGGCCACGTGTGCGGGCCACGTGTGCGGGCCACGTGTGCGGGCCACGTGTGCGGGCCACGTGTGCGGGCCACGTGTGCGGGCCACGTGTGCGGGCCACGTGTGCGGGCCACGTGTGCGGGCCACGTGTGCGGGCCACGTGTGCGGGCCACGTGTGCGGGCCACGTGTGCGGGCCACGTGTGCGGGCCACGTGTGCGGGCCACGTGTGCGGGCCACGTGTGCGGGCCACGTGTGCGGGCCACGTGTGCGGGCCACGTGTGCGGGCCACGTGTGCGGGCCACGTGTGCGGGCCACGTGTGCGGGCCACGTGTGCGGGCCACGTGTGCGGGCCACGTGTGCGGGCCACGTGTGCGGGCCACGTGTGCGGGCCACGTGTGCGGGCCACGTGTGCGGGCCACGTGTGCGGGCCACGTGCGGGCCACGTGCCCAGTGTTTGGCGAGCTTGCCGCTGCGGTGCCTGCCCGCGGTGCCTGCCCGCGGTGGGCCGGTCCGGTGCGCTTTAGCCTCGCCGTGTCGCCAACCGTTTTCCGTTGACTTCGACTCCCTTGTGGCATGACTCGCGTTGGCCGGCTGAAAGTGCCCTCTAGTGCGTGTGGCTTGTCTGTTCGTTCGCTTATCATTGTTTGAAAACAAAAATTGGGATCCAAGGGCAAAATGAGGAACAGTACAGTACAGCTCCCACGAGCCTTCCCGGGGAGCAATCCGCTAAGAGGGAAGTTGGACACCCGAGCCGGGAACGAGAAAACTAGGAGCACCCAAGCACCCCACTCCACTACTGCCAGCGAGCCCCGAGCTGTGTCGATGATTCACGGTTCTAATGCTTGTTTCTCACGCTATCGCTGCTCCTTCTGTTTGGTGCTCGCCAGGATCTTTCCTGAGTACTACCGGTAAGTGACTCGCCGCTTCTCGCTCACAGCTAGACTATCTCTCCCCGCCCCGTCCGCAGGCCTGTTCCGAACGGCGCCTCGTCTCCCTCGCACCGACGGCGCGTCTCGCAGGGGTGCGAGGGAGAAAGCTCTGGGAGCGGCGTTCGGAATCGGCCGGCCGCACGATCGATTGCAAACCACGTGCACCATTGTTGTTTCGAAGGGGCGGTGCATCAGGAGATATGCTTCTCAGATCTAGTTTTACAAGCTTCCATTCTCTCTACTATATCTACCTTTAGTAGTTTCTTTGGTACGATAATTTAGCGTCTTAATGTTTTTTTTTTTTTGTGCAATCTCTAATTAATTTCGTCCATTCTAAACTCGAATCTTTAATAAATTAAGGAGGCTAACTTTCACATTGCGTTAACACCAGCCAGCATATTTTCCTAAATCATTAATCCCGATTAATCCCCATGAAGCTAATGAAACAGAAACAAAATTACGGAAACTTGACTTGGCTTTACGAAAATGGACGTGGCTCGTGCCTCTCGACCTCCTCGCCAGGCCGCTGCTGGCAGGGCGTTCTTGTCTTCTTGGCGCCGTACCGAGCCGGAGAGGCCGTGGGTTCGAATCCTCGCCGTCGTTGCTTTTCCTCGGGCTCACGTCCCCGTCCTGGTGCGCAGCTCGCCGTACATCCACGAGAGCGGGCCGGACGCGCGGACGCGCAGCGCGAGCGAGAGCTCCGGCGACCTCCTCGAAGAGCCGCCGGAACCGCCGGAACCGCCGGCACCCTCGGAGGAACGAGAGCCGCCGCCGCCGCCGGACGAACCACCCGGGCCATCGCCGCTGCCGCCGCCGCTGCCGCCGCCGCCGGAGGAGCTCCTCGCCGAAGCCGACTCGCTGCCGGAGTCCGAGCCAGAGTACCCGGCCGCGCCGCTCAAGCCGACGTCCACGCCTCTGTACGCGCACGTCGTGGGCAAGGAGTTCCAGCTCTCCTCCGAGGAGAGCCTGAACGAGGAGCTCCTGCGTCTCCGGGACGACATCTGCCCCGCAGTGGGCCAGGCCGAGCTCCCTTCGGTGGGGACTTCCCCGGCGGAGCGCTCGCCGGTGCTCAGCGCGCGCAGCCTCCCCGTGCAGGAGTTCCCCGTCGTCGGCACCTCGCCGTCCCCGGACGCGCTCGACCAGGATGACCGGCTGCGGCCAGCGGCCAGCGCCACCAGTCGCCGCGTGAGCCTCCAGGTGAGTCGCGGGTTCGAATCTGGGCGCGATAGCCCCTTTTTTTGCGCGCTAACATGTCCGTCTGCGCAGGTCGAGAAGCCGGCCCGGTCGCACGAGCGCCGCTACAGCTCCGTGTCCCCCGTGCCGCACGTGCGCGTGTGGGAGCCCTCGGACCAGACGCCGGAACACGCCGCCGACATGACGGTGTCGCAGCCCCAGGGCCACGCCGGCCACGCCGGCCACCAGGACCACCAGGCCTCCGCCATCCTGCTGGCCAAGCGGTGGGGGCCGGAGCGGCTGGTGGCGGTGCGGCGCGAGCACGACTCCAGCCTGGGCATCAGCATCGTGGGTGGCAAGGTGGGCCTCCCAACACCTCCCAACATCAAAATTTGGGGTCCCAATTGGTCCGTCTGGACTTCCAACACCCACCAACATCGAAATTTGGAAGTCCCAATTGGCCCGTTTGACCTTCCAACATCGAAATTTGAGGCCCCGATTGGCCCGTCTGGACTCCCAACGTATCTCTCGCACACTGCTCACGGCGGCGCGCTCCGTTGCAGGTCGACCTCTACAACGCCGGCCCCGACAGCAGCTCCTCAATCACCGGCATATTCATCAAGAACGTCCTGGCGCAGAGTCCAGCCGGCAGGACGCAGGAGCTTAAGGTGAGCAGAAAACCATTTGTCTCTATCACTCTCGCGTGCGGCCTCCATCGACGCATTCTCTGCGAAAATCGCGCCCTTGGGTTTCCGGACGACTGGCGCGGGGTATCGCCATCGCCGCCCTGCTACGGTTGGCGGCCGCGGCGCGGCGCTACCCCCAGGCGCGCCCGGGGTATCCACACCCACGCCGCCCTCCGCTCGAACCGCCCCCCTCGGTGTTGCAGACGGGCGACCGCATCCTGGAGGTGGACGGCGTGGACCTCCGGTCCGCGAGTCACGACCGCGCCGTCGAGGTGATCCGCGCCGCCGGCAACCCCGTCCGCTTCCTGGTGCAGTCCCTCATACAGTGGGTGAGTACCGCACCACTGTAGAGACCACAGACAACTCGGAGAGGGGATGGAAACAGACAAAGCAGTCATTGTCTCGTCAGTTTCGTCTTGACAAACTGCAAAAGCAAGCCAGAGTAAAGTCCCAAACAAGGGAAACGGATTTGAAGAGCTGTGACATCATGGTGTCTTTCCTTCCCCACCATCTTCTGTCTCTTGTACATGGAAATGCTATGTGTGTTGAAAATTAACCACTCCACCGGCCTCGTGGATTCGATAACTGGGGACTTAGCCCAGAGCCCTGGTCCGCCCGGAGGCCGAGGCCCACAAGGTGGCGGCCGAGGCCAAGCCCAAGGTCAAGCCCAAGGTCGCGGCCGAGGCCTTGCTTGCGACTGGTAATTACTCCCAGTGCGATTGGGGCCTGCACCCAAGCATGGTGTTCGAAAGCTTGTCGGTCTTAGACAGCCCACTCCAGTGTCCACTCAACACCAGTTGACTTTTGCCGAGGCGACACCCGTCGTTCGCGCCTCTTTTTTTCAGTAGCGTATACCGCGCGGTCGTCCTATTTTGGTTGGAAAGTGAGCATTTTGTCTAGGTCATTGTGACAGTGGATTCAGCATGACTTTTGTGTTGTAACATTGAAGTCACGTACATGTCCCCCACGTTGTCATGACGATGTACTGTGTTGTGTAACCAAGCATGGCTTTCCCTCTTGAGATAAGATGACTCTTGTGTCTCAGTACCGGGGTCCGTGTCGCCCCTCCTTGGGTTGTGTCGGTATAAATACAGAGTGCACGGCGTTGAGACTGTAATGTAAATATGAACCACTTCACCTCTTCTTACAGTCACTTTAGACTTTCTGCTGCAGCCAGTTAGAGTCTGGCGTCGCTTGGTGTGGTTTGGTTTAGAACATTGTCCAATTGTGTTGAAACGAAAGCCTTGCGTTGGGTTGCCATTTTCATTTTGCTTCCATGATTTTGTTGTGTTTTTGTTTCTGAGAAGGGCGGCGTTCAGAATTCGCCCACCAGTTCTTTTAGCACTTTGTATCTTAGTCGTAGAATGTACACATCAATTATAACTGTAATACGCGCAGCTGCTGTAAACTTGGACGAAATGTAATGTATATTTTTTTAAAAGCGCATTTCTGAACGTCCCCTTCGTTGCGGACTCAACGGAGAGGGCTGCGTACGCAATGTACGCACTCGCCGTAGCCGAGAACATTAAATAGTGGGACCGACGGCCTGAGCCGGCGGGTTCTAATCCTGCTTGTCACTTTTTTTTTCTCGTAATTCTTTGTGATGGCAGCCCTCTCTCGCGTGCCGCGGCTTGCGGCGTGTGGTTGGAGTGGTCTAGCGCTTGTGTTGCCGTTGCAGAGCGGGGCCGCTCCGCTCCCGAGTCATGCGCCCCCCGCCTCCTGCACAGGACCTACCCGCGGAAGTCTGGCCAGCGTGGGATCCCAAGGATCCCAGGACTCCCTGCGACGCGCCGCCCCACAGCCCCCCGCCGGTCCAGGGGGGCCAGGGCCCGGCACCGGGGCCGCGGGGGCCCCCAAGGGGTTCCCAGGCCCAGGGCCCGGCCCCGGCGGCCCAGCAGTAACCAGGACCAACTCCAAGAGCGCCGCCTCGCCGCGCTCGCCCTCAGAGGTACACTTTGACCCCCCAAGTTGTTACGGTCAGGGCCCCGCCATCAGCCCCGCCAGGGTGACGCACTCGACTTGCTTTTATTGCCGTTTGTACTCCTTTTTTCCTTTCCCGACGCCAGAGTGTCGCCGGGGATGACAACCTCTGCGCGTGGCCACGGGTGGCGGACGGACAGACAGACGGACGGACTGATTGAAAAAATTGCAAGCAGTCAGACAGGCCGACAGACAGTGCCCAGCTGGTCCGGCTCAACATAAGCACTGCCCCGTAATTGCCCAACTTGGACGTGGGGCTCTGTTGCTCGGGTCAAGCGAGTGTGAAGACAAAGCCCCCCCCCCTCCACACCCCGCGGCCCTCTTAAGCATCGGGCGGCCCGCAACCACTCGCGCCAAGTCCTGCAGGTGCGCCAACTAAAGCAGAAGTTCACTATCGCGTGGTGCGCCGCGTCCGCCGCGTCCGCCAGGGCCGGCTGCCTCCGAAAACCTCCCTGTCGCTCCGTCTCTCTCGCACCCCCATGGGAGGCCCCGTGAGTGAGACAGTGGCGTCGTTCGGCGGCAGCCGGCGGCCGCTGGTGCAGGCGCGGCGCGCACTGAAGGCGTTCTAAAAGAGCGCTGAAAGAGCGCTGAAAGCCCCGCGCCCTGCCATGGCCCTGCTGACAGCCACCAAAGTGGCTGGAGCCCGCTGGAGCCGCATGGCGAGCCTGGAACGCCTCAAATACTTAATGCCCCCATTGTTACCTCGCGCGGCCCACCCGGCCCACTGTGCACGGCCCACTGTGCCCCAGCGCGCCGCGCCCCGCCGCTGCATAAAGCAGCCTCGCCTTGTAATTTGAATTTCGTCGGCAACCTTTAAATCTCAAATCTCGCCTAAACCTGCGCGGCGCGACGACGCAGCGACGCAGCGAAGTCACGTCGCGCTCCTTGTTTGCAGCGCGCTGCTGCCCGGGCGCCGCGTTTCCATTTGGCGCCGACCAGTCCACCGCCGCCAGACCCGACTTTGTCGCACTTTGGCCTCCAGTTGAACGTGAAAAATGTGCTCGCGTTTTCCGCGCCCTCAATCTCAATCCGAAAGTGTGTCCGTTTCATGGCCGGAGTCGTGGGCGCTCCTTCGCACTGAAATAGCGACGCTTTCACCCGCCGCGTCGTGTTCGTCTCCGCCGCCACCTGACAGCGGTGGCGCGGGGCGGCGGAGTGAAATATTCTCCCGCTGCGTGTGCGTCTCTCTCGCACTCGCGGAGGGCCCCACCAGGAAAGAGGAAATGTGTCCTTTAGTCCGCACACGTCTGGAGGTTCCTTCCGCCCTGCTTTCTCTGGGGCCGAGGACGCCGCCTGGCACCGCGAGCTCCTCACAGTGGTGGAAAGGGAACAGTGGAAAGAAAAACCGCATGGAAGAACATAAAAAAAAAACACAAAAAAAAACATGCTTGTACTTGACTCTGGCTGCACACAAAGAAAGCCTCCGGCTGAGGCTGAATCAGCGCGAGCGATTCGCCCAGCAACAAAAGCTAGCTTTTCAAAAAAAAAAATACGATTTCACGAAATCCTGGTAGTCACGAAGTTAATTTTCATTTATGTTCTGGTTTAACAAAGATAGCTAAGGCTAGGACTGCGTTGTGTGTAGTTCTGTTTATGTTTGTCAGACTTTTATAAATAATTCTAAAACTTACGTAAAGACCAGCTGGGTATCAATTTGTGTCAAAAACAGACATTTAAGACAGTCTCATAATACCTGATGGACAATTTATTCACAGAAACGTGCAGTAAAATAGTCCAGTTCACCCAGTTCAGCCAGCTTTAAGGTTAGAAAAAAGCACAGCCCCCGTGTCCAGATCGTTTGTCTTAGATTCAGAAGTACCATCAAACCTCGCTACAAGGTGCAGCTACACGACCACTGTTTTCGAAAAGGGACTTATAGTCACACTCAAACTACGTTAGGGATAGTTTTTTCACAAATGCATTTGCACAGACACGCAGTTTAATGTCCTATTTCACTCCGATTCAAAGAGTTTAGAACATTTAGGGTTGGTATTTCTGAAAACAACAGGGCCTGCGCGCAGCGGCGCGGGACACTCTGGCCAACAATCACCGACCGACCGGCCGATCCAAATGGCCACGTTCGAAAACAACGTCTATACCATTGTTGGAGCTCTTCTAGCTGCAGTAAAAGACAATTTTGATTCGAACGCGCTTTTTCAAGGGAGCGAGCGTTTTTGGTGTAAGCTGTACAGAGGCGAAAAGGAGCGCTGCTATTGGTCGGATTCCATTTCCGGTGGCTCGGCTCCCCCCTCTCCCTCTGTTTTTCGCTGACGAGTCGAGTTTTGCCATGGTAACGGCGATTTCAACTCAAAATTTCTCAAAATTGGCCCTACACTTTTCAACCACATTTCACCACTGAAATCAGGGTACAAAGTTCTACCACTCTGCCAAATCTCATCAAAATCGTATAGAAAATTTCGGATTTGCATAAGGGGCCAGACTGACAATAAAAAAAAAAAAAAAAACCCAACCCCGGTGAGGCTATAAGGCTACTTCGTGCCTAAAAAAAAAAAAGAAGTCGAGCCTTTGGCTTTTGTCTTGGTGACGGCCTAGTGCTCCGTGCCATTTGATATTTTTGATCTTTTCACTGTTTTTCGTGTGACCGCTTCGTAGGCGCCTGCGAGCGACGTGCGTGCTGCTGCCAAGGCGCCGGGGGCAGGGCCGGGGGCGGGGGCGGGGCCGGGGCCGGGGGCGGCGCTGACCCCCGCCTCCGCCTCCAAGCCTGCCGCCAAGCCTGCCGCCGCCTCCTCCAGCGACGAGGACTCGGAAGACGACGAGGACACCCGGGACATGGAGGGACGCATCTACACCAAGAAGGGCAAGGAGGTGAGCGCCGACTGACTTGCTGTCTCTCTCGCACCCGCGGGGCGTGCCGTGCGGGAGAGAGGGTCCGTGGCTGAGGCGTGACGACGGTGGTGCTGCCCGCAGATATCCAGAGCGAGCGCGGGGGCTGTGAAGCGGAGCAAGGACGAGATCGCCAACGACCCCGAAGAGGAGGACGAGTTCGGCTACACGATGAGTGAGTACAGTGTGGAGCACAGCGCAGGGTGGGGCGGGGCGGGGCGGGGCGGGGCGGGGCGGGGCGGGGCGGGGCGGGGCGGGGCGGCCGGGTGATTGCCGCCGTCCTTCCCTTCATGCATTATTCTGCCTAAGCAGGCAGAGGCAGGCAAGGTTCCCATGTGCGTAGCGCGTAGCGTGAGCTCGCAAGCGCCCCCCCCCTCCCCTATCGCCGCCCTCACATCCAGAACCCGCCACGCCACCCCCGCCACGCCCCGCCACGCCCCGCGCAAGCACGAGGCCGTAAAGTTCGACCCGGATGTCAACACCGTTTTATCGCCTCGTCATTTCCGCTGCGACTACCGATACAGGCACTGTGGCGGTGGGGCCGAGGCTGAGGCTGGCCGCTGGCTGGCCGTTGGCTGGCCGTTGGCTGGCCGTTGGCTGGCCGTTGGCTGGCCGTTGGCTGGCCGTTGGCTGGCCGTTGGCTGGCCGTTGGCTGGCCGTTGGCTGGCCGTTGGCTGGCCGTTGGCTGGCCGTTGGCTGGCCGTTGGCTGGCCGTTGGCTTGCCGCAGGCTAGGGTTTGCCGATGCGCCGTCGCCGTGAGTGACGGCCGAGCCGCGCGGTGCCGCAGGCCTACTGGGTAAAGAAGGCTTCCGGGGGATTTGAAGCCGAACACCTGTCAAAGCGGCTCCTTCAGTGTAGTAGAGCGGCCCAGCGGCCGGCGAGGCTCCGCAGGGCAGCCAGCCCGGCGCGGCAGCGCGGCCACCCTGCGGGTTGCCTACCCTCGCGTCGTCGGGCGCCCTGCCGTCCTGGCCGCTGGCGGGCTGCCTGGCAGGACTATCGCTCCGTCCTCGCACCTCCCGTCCCGCGTTCCGCGCCGATGTCCTCGAGGAGGAGGTACGGGAG
This sequence comes from Stenchaetothrips biformis, assembly GCA_030522485.1. NCBI lineage: Eukaryota > Metazoa > Arthropoda > Insecta > Thysanoptera > Thripidae > Stenchaetothrips > Stenchaetothrips biformis. The sequence goes on from CM060096.1 coordinate 6,948,737, forward strand.
CGGGGGATGCGGGGAGAGAAAAGTTGCGACGGTTTGCAGAGCTCTCGGGCCCACCAGGCCCACCGGCAGTGGCGCGGGGCTGCGCGGGGCTGCGCGGGGCTGGCTGGCCGGGTCGGGCTCCGCTTCCAGTATGATTTATAGGCTTTCCTGGTGACAGACCCACTGCCGGCCCGGCCCGGCCCGGTCGCCTGGCTTGCTTCCCCGCGCGCCCCCTTCCCACCTTTTCCGTCAACCCGAGCCCCCGCTACCCCCAGGCCCCCGCGTACGGCCGCGGGGCCGCTGATCCCCGGAACACACCCCTCGCCCGCGCACTGAGTCGCTCAAGGTCCTGCCTGCCTTGGCAACACTGTGTGTCTGTGTGTGTGTGTGTGTGTGTGTGTGTGTGTGTGTGTGTGTGTGTGTGTGTTTTGAGAGAGAGTGTGAGTGTGGTGTGACAAACGCGCCGCGGCCGTACAACCAACAACCTAGCTCCGCTCGCTCCGCTTCGCCCCGCGCCACTCTCCGCCTCTCCATCGCGGGGGAAACCGCGGCCAGCCAGTGGCTGTGTAACGGGCCCACTGTATAATGGCGACTTAATTAAAAGACACAGTCCGAAATAAAATGTTTAAAAAATAAAATAAAAATAAGCCACGCGTGGCCTGCGGCGGAGCGGCGGCGGGATTTTGAACCCCCGGCACGCCTCGCTGAATGATACGTACGTCATGCGCGCGGGAGTAACTTAGCGTAATGGGGAAACACGCACACAGACAGAGAGATACGCACACAGGGAGGGCAGCGATGTGGGTCGAGCCACGTGTGGACTGGCTGGTGGTGGTCAGCTTGGCTTGCCGCCCTATTTGGCCCGCGCGCTCACGCCAACGGCCTCGAGGCACGGCACGGCACGCGTGTCTTCCATGGCCCACTGGCGCTCGGATTGGTCGATCGGGATTTTGGTTGGTTCAGGCACGCGGTCGCGCACTCTACCAGAAATCCAACGCCACGCGATATCACGTTACTTGCCGCACCGCCCGGGTGATTCCGAACAGTGTTTAATGATGGTCGCTCCCTCTCCGTCCCACTCGTAATGCACCTCGTGAGGGGTGCGTGATTGACAGAGCGACACGACGGAATCATCCTGCTGGCCGCCCACTGTTAAAAATTAATCGGATTTCCCCCCCCCCCCCAATTTTTTAATAAAGATTTTTTACATGGGAAACCTTTGAATTTTCCTAAGATCGTGGGCAATTTTTTTTCAACGTGTTCTATGGGCATTTCCGAGCCTTTTTTTTAACAGTGCTGCGACTTGCCCTTGTCCCATACGTACAATGTTACTTTTAAAATTTATCCCAGGCGCGCGCTTGTCTGGCTTGCCCTCGCGCTGCGGATGTTATTCTCCGAGGAGCCCCCCCCCCCACCACCACCACCACCAGCGAAGCGCAGAATAACTGCTTGGCGAGTCGGCCTGATTAATTATTTACGGGAACAGGAGAAAGGAGCGAAGAAAAGATTCGGACGTCTCGACGCGAGTCCTGGCCGCTGGTCCTGCCTGGCGGCGCCGTGCCACCTTCCCCGGGGCCAATCTGTCCCTGCAGAGGACAAAGCAGAGTCCTGGAGGGTCCTGGAGAAGTCCCTGGAGAGTCGTGGAGGGCTCTGGAAGAGTGCTGCATCGTTATTCAACATTCAATCAACTCGCGCTGTGTTTCGACACAATTTTTATTATCTTCTGCGCCCCTTTTGCCTCTCCCCCCTTTCTCTGCGTCTGTGTGTGCGCGCACGGCGCGTGCTTAGTGTAATGGTTGGTGTGCTTGCTCCCTGACACGGCTGCTCGTTATTGGCCGCACCATTCATCAGCGCTTTGCCCCCCCCCCTCCCCCTCCTCCTGGATAAGATTAATTGCGCGGCCACAGCCAGGGCTGCGCCACTGCCGCCGCTGCTGGGTTGCTGGGATCGGTTTCAGGGTTTTAAGACCCAAGACCCGCCGCCGAGGAGGGGAGTAGTGCTCCTCCTCCCCTGCCTGCCTGGCTGCCTGTCTGGCTGCCTGCCTGGCTGCCTGCCTGGCCGCAGGGCTGGACCGCGTTCAGCAAACCGACGAGCTTTGCGTGAGCTTTCGGCCGTCCGCCGCGGAGGGACGGTTTTTACTCTTTCTGTTCCCACCGTCGGCGGACGAAGAGGTGACTCCTCTGACGATTTCTTTTCGACCCTTTTTTTTATTATTTTATGAAGTGATTTGAACAAGCCAGGCGGTGGGGGGGGGGGGAGGGGGCGCCAAGCCGGGGCGCTATCGGGGCCTGCAGCAGCGCGGCTTGCCCTGCCTATCAGTGCGCCGAGTCTGCGAGACGACGCCCCGTAAAAGCGCAGATTGCTCGCGAGATAGCGGTGCCGGCGGTACCAACGCACCTGGGGGGGGGGGGCGGCACTGCCGAAAAACAAAGAACAGCCCGGGCGAAATCCGCAGCCGAATACACGCCTCGAAAAGCTCGACGCGCTTATTGCAACTCTGCCAGATGAACTGTATACACTGTATGCAGTAAATACTGCATACATGCTATGTATACAGCAAATACTGTATACATGCCATGTATACAGCTAATGCTGCGTACATGCTCATGTATACAGCTGGATCTGCCTATAAACCCCATGCATTTTTTTTATGTGTACATCCCATGTACGCAGCATTTACTGCATACATAGGCATGTACGCAGCATTAGCTGCATACATGGGCATGTACGCAGCATTTGCTGTAGACGTAGCATGTACGCAGTATTTACTGCATACAATGTATACAGTTCAGCTGACAGAGAAGCTCGTGTTACGAGGTGTTCATTTTTTGCGTGACGCAGCCGGTGGTAACCTCGTGCGTGAATTAAGTTTGCGGTTGGTACGTGGTGGAGCAACTGGTGGAAGTTATGCCTTGATGAACTAGGCCCTTGACTAGACCTGTAATCGTTGCCCACGGGTGGCGCGGTTGTCGCACCGAGTTGAACGACGTCCCAGAACGGACTGCGGGGCCGTGCTAAGCCGGAGGTAAGTCTTGAAGACGGTCATGTACCGCACCGTGACGCACCGCGCTAAGCCGGCCAGGGCGCCACCTAGCGGCACTGCGGCATGCCGGCGGTGGGGAGGGGAAGGCCCGAGCGCGGCCGAGGCGCTCCGAACAGGTCCGAGCGGCGAAGCGGCGGCGCTGCCTGCCGAGGGCTCCGCCTCGCTCCGCCTCGCTCCGCCTGGCTTTGCCGCGAAACCGCTTCGGTTCGGCCTTTCGCGCCAGTCGAGGCCGCGCCGCCGCACCGCTGCGCCGCACCGCGCCGTGACGAGCCGAGCGCGCCCGGGCCGAGCCGAGCCGAGGCACGCGGACGGGGCACGAGCCGGTGGCCGGTGCGTGGTCTGTGTTGTCGTCGTCGGTGCGCGGCTGTGCTAGTGTGTGTGTGTGTGTGTGTGTGTGTGTGAGAGAGTGCGTGAGCGTGTGGACATGGGGAGGCGCGGCGACGCGAGTGTAGCCATGTGGACGCCATGAGGTGCCGTGCCATGATAGCGTTACCCCACCATGGAGACCATAGCGGAGGATGCCAACGAGTTGGAGCTGGAGCTAGGTACATGTCTACGTAAGGATTTTGCAATTTCATTTTTTTCCACTCGACTTTCTTATTCGCTCTCGGCGGTCCTTAAAAAACGCGCCGCCTCACGCCGGGCGGCTGTCGCGTCACAAGGACGTCCTCGCGCGTCACCAGCGCGTCACCATCGCGTCGCCAGCGCGTCGCCGGGGGGGGAAGCCGCCCGGTGACGTCACCTCGCGGCGCTGCAGGCCTGCAGGTGTATGTCGGTGTGTGTGGCACACTGTGTGCGCGCCGCCGACGTCACGCGTCGCGTCACGAGCGGCAGGCGGCGTGGCCGGGCTCGCCGTCCAGCGGGGAGAAGGGGAAAGGGGGCGTCGACGAAAATGGACAATCGAAGCGCGCGGATTTGGATTGGACTCTCCGTTCGTGACTCGGTCCCTCTGCCTCCGGCGTCGGGCCGTGGCGGCCGGCGCGACGCTGCGCGACGCACACACGTGGTGCCCCGCGTGCGCCGGCAGGGGTGCGAGAGAGACACGCCGCCCGTGACGTAACGCGGTGGGAGTGTTCGGGCCGCGTTCCCACCGACGCGTGCACGTCAGTCACATGTCCGCAAGTTGTCTCATTTTTTCCCCCCATCGACTGCAGCGGCTTTCGTTCCACTTTGCGGAAGTCGCGGCCCGGCAGCCCGAATGTCAGCTGTCCGACCGGAATGCCGGCCGGACCGGGTGCAAGTCCGAGATACCCGTCGCGATGGTGGGGGGCGGGGCGGGGTGGGGCGGGGCCCGGTTGCGGTTCCGGCGGCGCGAGTGAGATGGGACGCGGCCGGTTAGTGGCTGGCCGACGACACACCGTTGCTGTGGGCCTGCTTGTAGCGAGCTGGCCGCCCGGCGATGCTGCGTGCGCGACTATCTTTGCAGCAGCAGCAACAACAACAACATCGTGGAAATAAACATGCAGGTGCAGCGGCGGCAGACAGACGGCCTGACACTACTTCTACTGCCACTACTTACACTGGCGGGAAGCGTCGTGAAACTTTTTAGTTTTCTTTTGACGTCGCAGCGACACGCTCCTTGGCAGTGTAGCGACGCTGTGATTGTGGGTCGTCTACTTGTTGTCATGCAGAGCGTCTCCTCCCCCTCTCCTCGGCCTAGAGGCCCAGGCAGTCCAGCCGAGCGATTCAGAAGATTGGTTCTGTTGCACCTCTACGGAGAGCCCCGTGGGTGTGACAGAGACAGCGACGCAACTACGACTCTCCTGAACCGGTGCAGGCCGGCCGAGGAGGAGGTGGGCAGATGGGCGCTGCTCGACGCGGGCCGCTTTGAATCGGAATGATTGCTCTGGCGTTTCCGTCGCTCTGTCTCTCTCGCACCTGCACGGGACGCCCCATGCGTGCGAGAGAGAGAGAGAGAGAGAGCGACTCGGTCTGCAGGCCATGCTAGCCATTACCGGACACGTGTTGCGCGGTAATGAACGCGCTTCATGTTAATGACCGCCTGCATGGGCGTGGCCTGAACCCTCCAAAAAAAGTTCAGGAAAGAACATGAAAGCAGATGATGAAGGTCCTTCTCTTAAAGTGGTTTCCAAGATAATTCCGAACAAACCGAAAGTTTCTTTCACACGCGTGCAGCTCCATCTCTTACGCACTCACTGTTACGGCCCACAAGTGCAATGCGCGGCGCGACTCGGAGACTCACGCGACTCGTGTGAGTGAACCGCCCGACTCAAGTCTCGACCGCCTGCCTCCCGTCAACAATGCAAGACGCTGGGTCGGTGGCGGCGCGGCGTTGCTGAATCGTGCGCGTCCCAGCTCGTCTTGCCAGTGCCAGCTGGCCTGGCCGCTTCGGCTGCCGCACTACCATGGCGCTGCCACCCCCACTCCACCCGGCCGCGCCCGCGCTGCGAGGCTGCAGCGTTGCCACGCCAACAATGACAGACGCAAGGGCGGGGGGTGAGGGGAGAGCAGGGCGGCGTTGCCGGATCGTGCGTGGTCGCTCTCGGAGAGCGCCCGCTGCGCGCGGAGACGCAAGAACTACAAGCCGACCCGGCGGCCGAAGCCTCTCTCGACTACTCGCGTCGGACACGACCGACACGACGCGGCCACACGTGCCCAGCTCGCCGCCTCAGCGGTACATATGCTTGCAGCCCGCAGCGCAGCAGCTCGCCCAGAGATTGCGGTGCTCTTAATGACGGCCTGGGCGAAGGCGTGTGTGAGCACCTATCATGTCCATCGTGTGTGTGTGTGTCTGTCTGTCCGCCCGTCTGCCTGCCTGTGTGCGCTGGTTGTTCCGCACGCGACGCTGCCGACCGCGGGTCCGTGAGTGAGTCCGCCAAGCGCGAAGAGGCTCTCGAAAGCGAACGGAAGGCATGAGTGCGGTGCGTGGGCTGGGTGGGCCAGAGACGGCGGGTCAAAGCTCTCTCGCCGATCGCCCACAAGGTCGTCCTGGTCGTCCTGCAGGCACGTTCCGAACGTGCTTTCGTCGCTCTGTCTCTCTCGCACTCATGAGGCGTGCCGCCGTAGGGAGGGACAGAGCGACGCAGCCTGCTGTGCGGCAAGCTGGCGCGCCGGCGCCCCGCTCCGCCCCGCTCGCTGCTGGTCGTGGAGTGCGTGTAACTCGTGGCAGTTAGCGCATTCGAACCTGGCGGGGCGCCAGTAACGGCTGGCTGGCGGCGCCGGCTGGCAGCCAGGGCCGGACTGGCGGGGCTGGCAGGGCAGGCAGGCTGCCCCAACAGCCGGGCTGTTACCCCGACGGAATGGAGACACATCTCAGCAGCGACACTCTCTTATTAACATGTTAGTAGTCGCGGGCGAGGGACGAGCAAGCGGCGTGGCGGCAAGGATGTGACGCGAGTTGTTTTTGTTTTTTATTAACGTCGTATTTCTGATTTGGCGCGGGAGCGCGGCGGGCCCGCGCGGGAAAATCGATGCGTGACGAATCTCCTCTTCTTTTTCGTCCCTCTCCTCTCTTCCGCACCTGCGACACTTCGCGGCGCCCGGCCCCTCTGACAGACAGCTGTCGTTCCGTCCGACCCGCTGACTGACTGACTGTCCGTCCGTCTCTTCTCCCTCATTTATCAACCCCGCAGGCAAGGCGCCTTGGGTCTTGTTGACTTGGGAGAATGTCAAACATCCTCCTTCCGACGACTCTCCCCCCCCCCCTCCCACCTGCTTTCATTAAGTTCACATTAAGGAAGGGTCGCCGTGTTTTGCAAAGGACCTGCAAGGACCTGCAGGGACCTGCAGGGAAGGCGGTGCCGCACAGGCGGCCTGCAGGACCTGACCCCTCCGCGTTGCACACACGACTCGCGCACTCGCGAGGCGCCCGCGTCGGCCCGAGAGAGCGACGGCATCAGAGGGCGAGGCGCGCGCAGCGGAGGGAAAGCCACCGCCTTCGTTAACCTGCCGCTAATTACCTACTTCGCCCCGAGAGGCACCTCCCGAACTAGCTTGTGTGTGTGTGTGTGTATGTGTGTGGCGTGACACTCGCGAAGTCAAACACAGTCTGTGCGTTGGAGCCTCTGTCATGTAACGAATGTGACGCCGTGTTCGTTAGAATGCGAATTTTGTCACGTTCATTTGAATATGGTGTCACGTTCGTAGAATAACATGGAAGGGTGGGGGGGAGGGCTGCGATGCGGATGTTGTTACTTGGGAAATGTTTTTGTTTCTTTCTCTGACAGAAAACTAAACCAAAGTTAGAATCCTGACAACTTTATTTCGAATGAAAATTGAAATTAGGTCTCTGGAATTTTCCGGCTTGTCGGAATGAGAGACGGCAAGTGAGCGACCTGCTTCTCGTTGAGCATCGAGCCAATCAGGGCCGCGCTGCCCCGCGCTCCGCCCAGCCCTCCACGGCCCTCCACGGCCTGCCTTCCTTCCCTGCTGGTCGATGTCTTGCCGCCTCGCGTGACGCGGTAACGCCCCTGTCCGGCTGAGCAAGCAAGCAGGCAGGCAGGCGGCGTAGTGGCTGCTTTCCCGCCGCCGTCGCGTCTAAGGGTTCGTCCACGAATAACCTAACGCCTTCTGTCTGTCTGTCTGTCCCTCTCTCGTTTTACGTGATCCCTAAAGGGACGCCGCGGGGCTCCCCACAAGGAGCGGCCGGCCCTGCCCGCGATCAGCTGATTGCTGTCCATACAGGGACAATTGGAGCCGAGTGGGCCGGCTGGCTGCCAGCTGGCTGCCGGGCTGCCTGCCGGGCTGGCTGCCGGGCTGGCCGCCGCGCTGCCAACGCCGAGGCGCTGAGGCTCCTGCAGACCGATTCCGAAGTGTCGCGCCCATATAGGGCTTTGCGTGCGCGAGAGAGACAGAGCGGTCTCGGAGTGGCCCGGCAGACCGCACGATGGATGCCACCGCGGACCGAGCCGCAGCCGCAGGCCACCACCGCGCCTCGCCACGCCACGCCACGCCACGCCACGCCACGCCACGCCCACCCGCAGGCATTCGCTGGGTCTGTTTGTCTATCTACGAGCCACCCTACTAGCCTTTTTAGCAGATGATACCTTCACACTTTAAACATATACCTAAAACTACAAGACACATGAAGGTGGTGTCAGCTTGCATTCACTCCTAGGCACCAAGCGTGTATACTAACAATTTTTTAAAACTCGTGTGCATCCGATGTGCATCGCGCTTCATTGGAGCCAGGGGGAAACAACTCCAGCCATTACTTGTTCACTAAAATTCACAACAAATTTAAATTCACTAAAGTTTATCAAAATTCTTCTCATAATTCAGTAGGTTTTGCCGGAAATTCATTGAAGTTCAACTGAAACTCATTAAAATTTAACTAAAATTCTTTGAAATTCAACTGAAATTCATTCAATTTGTACTCCGAAATTCACAGTTATTTCCCCTTGATTGCGCTGCGCGGGGCGAGGCAGCCGCGGCGTCGCGTGCTGCCGTGCTGCAGGTGGGGACGGGAGCCGCACCGTCGGCGAGGCTCGCGGCGAGCCCCTTGCAAGCAGGCACGGTACTCCACAATCGGTACCGCAGTACTTTACCGGTACTACCGAAAAATATGGTACCGCGGTACTTTACCGGTACTACCGAAAACTATGGTACCGCGGTACTTTACCGGTACTACCGAAAACTATGGTACCGCGGTACTTTACCGGTACTATCGAAATTTTCGGTGCCGCGGTACTTTACAGGTACCTTCGAAAGTACCGACGTTACTTGACGTACCCACGGGTACCACGGACTCCATGCGCTGCAAACCGCTGTACAGCGGCGCATCCAACAAAAGAACATGGAGGGAAAAAAAAGAAGAAAAAATGGGGGCCCTTCTCCCACCTCCCCACACAGTAGGGAGGACCGCCTGCAACTTCGGTGGATCGGGGGAACCGGTGCATTCCAGGCGGCGACCCCAGGGGTTCTCATCTGATGTGGGCCGGGTGAAGGGCGGGGGTTGAGAGCCTTTGGTTTTCGCGGGGTGGTCAGTGGTACCCACAGTGGTACCCCCGCTGTCCGGCGCTCTCTACCGAACATGCAGTGTGAAGGGCCAGCTTCAAAGGACTTATCAACTCCAAACCGACGAATCAGAATGGACCCACTCGCGACCAATTGCGAGTGGCTGGAACGACCGGGGATCGAACCAGTGCCGAGGCCAATCCGCCGAAGCGGACTGCTTTTTAGACACCCAAGCATAGTGGACGACAAATGATCCAGACCACTACGCTATCACGACTGCACGTCTGCCGAGTGTCGGACGACGGGTTTGAGTCGTATTGGGAGGAGGGAGGCAGTCGCAAAATGTATTGAAATGTTGGGATTCGATCCCCGGACCTTACTGTTCAAGTCCGACGCCTTAGCGATCTCAGCCACCACGGATCATGGTGGATGCGGCGTCAGCCGGGCTCTAGACGCGGCAGGGATGGAGCCGCAGTGAGCGGGTCATTCGAAAAATGTTGAGAAAAAGTGGGACTCGATCCGTTGACCCCGGTACCGGGAACCGACGCCCATACCACCTCGACCACCACGACTCATGGTTGGGGATGGGTAATGTCAACGCCTTTGTACCGCACTGGGAGTGCGGTCCGCACTGCCGCACTCCGAGTGCGGCTCAAAAGACATGACATCACTTGGCCTAATCATAGGCCGTGGTGGTCGAGGTGGTATAGGCGTCGGTTCCCGGTACCGGGGTCGACGGATCGAGTCCCACTTTTTCTCAACATTTTTCGAATGACCCGCTCAGTGCGGCTCCATCCCTGCCGCGTCTAGAGCCCGGCTGACGCCGCATCTACCATGATCCGTGGTGGCTGAGATCGCTAAGGCGTCGGACTTGAACAGTAAGGTCCGGGGATCGAATCCCAACATTTCAATACATTTTACGACTGCCTCCCTCATCCTAATGCGACTCAAACCCGTCGTCCGACACTCGGCAGACGTGCAGTCGTGATAGCGTAGTGGTCTGGATCATTTGTCGTCCACTATGCTTGGGTGTCTAAAAAGCAGTCCGCTTCGGCGGATTGGCCTCGGCACTGGTTCGATCCCCGGTCGTTCCAGCCACTCGCAATTGGTCGCGAGTGGGTCCATTCTGATTCGTCGGTTTGGAGTTGATAAGTCCTTTGAAGCTGGCCCTTCACACTGCATGTTCGGTAGAGAGCGCCGGACAGCGGGGGTACCACTGTGGGTACCACTGACCACCCCGCGAAAACCAAAGGCTCTCAACCCCCGCCCTTCACCCGGCCCACATCAGATGAGAACCCCTGGGGTCGCCGCCTGGACTGGAATGCACCGGTTCCCCCGATCCACCGAAGTTGCAGGCGGTCCTCCCTACTGTGTGGGGAGGTGGGAGAAGGGCCCCTATTTTTTCTTCTTTTTTTTCCTCCAAGTTCTTTTGTTGGATGCGCTGCTGTACAGCGGTTTGCAGCGCATGGAGTCCGTGGTACCCGACGGGGCATGCACTTGCGTAATATAGTCGTGTCGCTCAATCCGTAATAGTGCGCGGCTGCGCGCCCGCTGACAGGACCGACGGTACTTTTCGTTACTTTACTCGCATATCGGTACCGCGGTACTTTACCGGTCCCTTTCGCGTCATCAGCACTGCGGTGCCGGTACTTTACCCAAAAAAGTACCGCGGTGCTGGTACCGCGGTACTTTACTTCACTTTCCTGCCCATGCCTGCTTGCAAGCTGCTGCGGCGAGCATGATAAAGCCCTCCATCGCACTGCCAGCCGCCCGGCCCACGACCCGGCCCGACGCCTGGCCGCGGCCCGGGAGGGCCCCGTTGCGGCGCGGCGCGCGGCCCACCAGTTCGGCGGTGCCCTTGCGGTGTGTTATTTCGGGAGGCCCCGTCTGTCTGTACCGGCACCAGCATGGCCAGGCCGCGGCCGGCACTGCACAACAACAACAACACCGACAGCAACAACAACACACACACACACAGAGGCAAGGACACTGATCGAAGTCCAGGGAATGCGGAAAGGAATCCCGGGCATGCACGAGTGTCTGGCGCACGGCTTGCCTCGCGTTCTGGCGGAGCAGGTCGCGTCGCGCGTCATATTGCTGCTGTCAGTAAAGTTTAATTAAGCCGCGGTCTGTCTGTATGTCTGTCTGTCTGTCTGCCCACCCCCGCCGGGCGTCCTGCCCCAGTGCCTCGCTTGCACAGTCTCGTTCGCGGCGCTCCTGAATGGACCGCTGCCAAGCCCGCGTGGCCCCTCGCCGGCCACGCCCCCGCGGCCACGCAGCGCCCCATCCCATCCCATCCGTCCGCCGGCCGATCAGGCCGATATCCCTGTTTGCCTCGAGGGACTGGCATCGCATCACGGCTCACCGCGCACCGCGGGACGGCGTGCTCCACGGCCTCCCCGGACGACGAGGACTCCTCCTGCAGTCGGATTCCGAGTCCAGTTCGTCGCTCTCTCTCTCTCTCTCTCTCTCTCTCTCTGGCGCTCCATGTGGGTGCGAGGGAAACGGAATCAGTGTGCTGGATCAGTGAGCAGGGGGCCGGCCGGCCGGTCCGATCCGGTGGAGCCGTGGTCACGTGGCCCGGGTGCGCGGCTCGGGTGTGTCAAGACGCGGCGGTCCCCAGGCCCCACTAGGACCCCGAGACGGCGGACTCGGGGCCCCAAAGGCCGTCACAACGTCACCCCGGCCGCACCCTGCAGATAAAAAAGGACCGAGTCACAGCACAGTGTGCTGAGACAGCGAGCCGCGGGTAATGGGACACTGAGTCGTGCCGCGGGCGGTAGTTGAACCCGAGCCAGGCCGGACGCTACCCCCAGAGCCAGCAACTTGCGTGGTTAACACGCGCGAATTTCGTACGCAGACAAGAAGCTGGAATCTAACTTTGTCAATTACAAGAGGCGGGGGTTTTTGGGTGTTCGCGCGCTCGGGCGGCGCGGTGCGGCGTGGTGCGGCCGTGGCGGCGGGGCACATCCTTGAGGCCGCGTTCGTGTTCAGCTCCCCCAAGATTTTTCCCCCTCGGTGGCCTTCGGTGTCGGAGGTATTTATCGGTCGGACGAGGCCGGCCGAGGCCCACCCCACCAGGGCCGATTAGTGCCCCGAGGAGACCGCAGGCCGAGGCCGTGACAGCAAGGCCCTGGCACTGGCCGAGGCCGAGCCGCTCTTCTGGGTCGGAACGAACGGGCGCTTCCTAGCGCCCACCCCAATCTGATGGCGCGCCGCGGCCCGACACGCCGAAGAGGCCGCCAAGGCCGAGGCCCTCTCCAGCCGCGCTGCTGCTGCTGCTGCTGCTGCTGCTGCTGCATGCTGGCTGCAGGGAGCCTGGAGGCGGCTGTGCGGCGCTGTGTGTATTGTCGGGCGTCGCCAGACAAGGGGCAAATTATGCAAATTAATTCTACCAGGGGGCGCCACCAGCGCCGGGCCCGAGGGGAACGGTCGCCAAGGACGGCGGGAGGGGGGGGGGGTGACATTTAACGCGTCCCATGTCAGCGCTGGAAACAGAAGAACGTAGCACCTGCGGCGACGAGGTGGTGTGCACTGTCAAAACCGGCGACCCGGCTATCACGCTTTAAAATTGTCAGAATGTAGCTGGAAAAAAGCCTAAACAAACCGGAAAAATAGGTGATATTTGGCGGGTCCGCGGGTATCATGCTACCATTACGTTTCTATTACGCGTGCCATTACGGACGGTCCGCCTGTAACGCGAGCACACTCCCCCTCGTGGTGCGCGGCCTCGGCGCGGCCGGCATAGCGCCAGCAGGCGGTCACGCCCACGCCTCAGGTGCCGCCCTCCCTCTACTCCACTGTCGGTGCGGCCATTTCCATATTGGATGGCACAGTTCCTGGAATCTGGGCAGATATGGCCGGCCGGAGCACTGGAGCGGCGCGCGGCGCACCGGGTCTATATCATTTGACCTACCTAAAGTAGACCGACAAAAACTAGACTTACCTATTTATGACCGAATAAAAATATTGAATAAAAAAAATTGAATAAAAATATTCGCATTTCTGACCGACCTAAACTTGACCTACCTAATAAAAAAAAATAATTAAAAAATGAATAAAAAAAAATTGGATAAAAATTCCGGCAGGATTCGAACATTAGATGTTAGACTTTGTAGTCGCCGCATCCACTGTGAACCCGGTGGCCGACAGTGTACCGACTCTGCGGTCTGGATCCAGAGTTTTAGGGTTCAACACCCGCTGTATCTTTTTATTTATTTTTTTTCACCAAAGCTACTGTATTCACTCACCCATAAATGGACTCACCCATAAATGGCTGCCAAAAATAGGTCTACTTTAGGTAGGTCAAATGATCTACTCCGGGCGCACCCACTATGGCGTCCTATGCGGCGTCCGCCGTGGTGGCGGCGATGTGCTCTCGGCGTCCTAGTCCGCAGTCCGCGGCCGCCTTGGTGTGCGCTTGTACTTCATGCATATTCTGACGACGCCACCCTTTTCTATGAATATCGACGGTGAACTCGACGGCGGAGTCGCGGGGGAGGCAGGGGGAGGGTTGGCGGGAAGAAGAGAGACCGCGGCGGCCAGCTGCTCCGGCCCACCGTCATCAAGCGGCCGCGGCGCACCAACCTACTCAATATGTATCCCCCACAAACACACATCACGCCCCCCACCTACCACCCTTCTCCGGCTGGGGCCCGGGGGGCTAGGGAGGCCCTGTCCATTCCGGACAGCGAACTAATGCCCCAGGGCGAAGCAGACCGATTGGGCTTCGGAGATACTTGGGCCGGGCCGGCCTGCCAGGGCGTGTCTCATTGCCGTGCCGCCCCTACACCGTGGGGGATTTATCGCCTCGTGACTGCAGCGCGCACTGCTGCCGCGGCGCTGCAGATGCCGAACTCGCGGGAGATACGCGGAGGGAGGAGGAAAGGAGTCTTGGCTTTTTAATTTGTTGGACTTCGCGCGCCTCGCGGGCAATAAAGCAATAAAGCGAGGCAGGGAGGCAGGCTGGGTGTTTGGGTTTTGTTTTCCTCGGCGCGAAAATGAAAATGAGGGAGTCTGGCGGCGGCTGGACGGCTGCTTGCAGTGCAGACGCTGCAAACGGCGCCGTGAGCGCTGGTGCGCTCGTTCCGCGAAACGGCCGGCCAGCCAGCCCCGCGAGCGCCACGACTCGGCGCGCGCTCCGCGTTTTGTTTCGCGAGCCGGCCGTTAGGAGCGCCTTTACTGCACCTTTGATTATGGCGGCGGCACGGCAGCGCCGACGGCAAACGAGCTTTGAACCGCCGGTGCACTATCTGCGGGCCCTCTCGCACCCTGCTGCTGGTGGCGGTGGTGGTGGTGGTGGCGAGCATGCGGTAGTGCTGGTGATCGATCGCTAATCCCGCGCACCCGGCCCGGACCGTTTGCATTTTCAATAGAGGGAATGAATTAGTAGCTGGTGGGTTAGCGCACGCTGTTAGTGTGTGTGGGTGCGCGTGAATCCATCTGCCTGCCAGTGTGCCTGCTTGCTTTCCTGTCTCGTCTGTCTGTCTGCCAGTCTGTCTGTGTGCCCGCTTGGCCGCCCCTCTGTCCGCCGCGCACCTGGTTTACTTTGTGCAGTGGGGTCGTCGTCTCATCCCGGCCTGAAGGGCTGCTTTGAGTTCCCCGGCGCAGCGCCCATTGCACCGCAATACACTATTCATTCCTCCGCAGTGAGTGCCCCCGCCGCCCCCGCCTCCACTGGGGCGTTATATCTCACTCCCACCCCCTCAGCCTACTTCACGCCGAGCCTGGCCGCTGTTATTAAGCACCCCTTGCCCCCTTCCCCGGCGGCCTAGCGAGGTTGCGGCGCCCTGCCGCCCCACCGCCCCGCCCTCGTCCAGAAGGCCAGATAGACAGACGGACGGACTGACGGACGGACGGACTGGAAAACGACAAGGATGCCGCAGAAGCGGACACGCCGCGGCCGCCCCGGGGCAGCAGCAGCGAGGCGGCCACGAAAACAGAGGCGGGATGAAGAAAAATGGGTGATATTAATGCTTCTCGTTGCCCTGCGAATCCCACCGGCAGTGGCTGACCGCGCGCAGCCCAGCGCAGCCCAGCAGCCCAGCGCAGCGGGGTGGCTCCGGACAGCCTGTGCTCTCGCTCGCTCGCGCCCCGGGGGGCCCCCGGGGGGGCCGCGAGTGCGACAGAGACCGAGCAACGAGCGTGCTGGGGGTCGGGCCGTCGGGCCGCAGAGCCCGCGCCGTTGTTGGCCGCGCAGTTCGCCCTCGGCTGTGTGCTTTCTGCGCTTGCAGTGCCGCTGATGCCGCCGCCGGCCAAGGCGCCAGACCGATACGTCTTGGTCAGCGTGCCGACCGGGCCGACCGGGCCGACGGAGCTGGCAGGCAGGAGCCGCCGGGCCGGGGCGATGGGGCCAGGCCAGGCTTACCCCGGCTTTGGCGCTGTAATGGATCATCAGTTTGCGCAGTTCCAGCCCCTCCCCGGTCCTTCTTCTGGCACCAAAATGGATTCGTTTTGGCGCCAAAATGTTTGTCCCGCCCCTCCATCCAAAATGGATACCGTTTTGCGTTTGCGCGCTGTTCCCCCGTTTTGGCGCCAAAGTGGATCTACTAGTTGGGCTGACTTTCCTTTTCCGGCGCCAAACTGGGGCAAGATTTGAACCCGGGTCGCGGCGGCGTGGCGGTCGAAGAAGCGCGGCGCTGCGGTCGCGTTGTCGGTGCGAAATGGAGACTGTTTGGGGTTGCGGGGGCTCCACCGCGGGGACTCCGCCGGCTTGCGGCCACGCGGCTCATGTTCCCTGTCTCCTCGGAGGTATTAGATGATGGGGGGCGGGGCCGCGGGGCCGTGGGGCCGTGGGGCCGCGTCACGTGTCCGCCTCCACGTGGTACACGCCGCGCTGCACGTGCCTCCGTGTCTAGCTCCGCAACGTGAGTGCGAGTGAGACAGGGCGACGGACCAGCGTGCCCAGGCCGGGTGGGTGGGCCAGTCCGCGGACACAAAGCGGCCGTCCGAATACGGATCCGCAGCAACAATAATCCGCTGCCTTTATTTATGGCCGAATGGAAAGTGTCACGGCCAGGCGAGGTGACAGGCAGGCGGCCAGGCGAGCTGGCAGGCAGGCGGCCAGGCGAGCTGGCAGGCATGCGGACAGGCGGGGCGCAGTGGCGGATGCGGGGAGGGCTTCAAGAGGGGGTGATGTTGCAGATTTCGTCTACTTCAGGGGCCAAGTGCGACTTTTGCGCCCAGGATGCGGGGCGCCGTCAAGTTGCCTTGGCCCTCGGTCTGTTAGCCGCAAACTTTAAGGCGATTCCACGAGGTCTCTTCACGTCTCTACACCACCACCCGACAGGTGTCGCCCCAAGAAAGGTTTCGCAAGGTGGCCAAATTCCCGGCGGCGCGGGGCCACACGGCGCGGGGCCACAGGGGCGCGGACCCGGGCGTGGAGTGTTGAACCCGGCCCTCCGCGGGGACCGTCCCCGAGCGCCCCCTGTGTCCCACTGGGGCTGCCTACCCCCGCGCACTCCACTCGGACGGGGCTGACTTTTCACACTCCCCTGAGCGAGTCATAATGACGCCTGGCGGCTGATGAGGACAAGAAATGATGATGGCATAAAAAGTTGCACAAAAACTCGGCAGGCACGCTGAAGTTACCTCGACGGGGCCGCCCCGTCCGCAGATGGCCGATGTGATGAAACGTGGCGTTATTCTGTTGGAG
This sequence comes from Stenchaetothrips biformis, assembly GCA_030522485.1. NCBI lineage: Eukaryota > Metazoa > Arthropoda > Insecta > Thysanoptera > Thripidae > Stenchaetothrips > Stenchaetothrips biformis. The sequence continues at coordinate 6,965,329 of CM060096.1, forward strand.
GGCGCCGTCAGGGTCGCCGTCATACCGTCACCAAAGCGTCGCGCGTTCTTGCAGCGTCATCACTCCCAACGAATAATAGTCAATTTGCGTCGCAGCCGTGGCAGGGGAGGGACGGGGAGGAGCATAAACAGGCGGGGTCGCGTGGGCTGTACTCCGCTTGTTCCGGCTGCTGGAGCGAGGGGCCAGCAGTGTGTGTGTGTGTGTGAGAGAGAGAGAGAGAGAGAGAGAGAGAGAGAGAGAGAGAGAGAGAGAGAGAGAGAGAGAGAGAGAGAGAGAGAGAGAGAGAGAGAGAGAGAGAGAGAGAGAGAGAGAGAGAGAGAGGGGGAGGGAGAGAGAGAGAGGGAGCGTGTGTTGTGTGTGACGACGCGTGGGCTGGAACCCCTACACAGAAAGGGGTGCGGCGAGAAGTTGGTAGTTGCCCCCGCACGCTACGCTCCGCCACCACACTCTCAGTCGAGTCTCTCTCTCTCTCTCTCTTTCTTTCCCCCTCCCCCTCTCCTTTCTGGTGCTCATGCAGGTCGCCGACTCTCGGTGTGCGCTGTGTGCTGTGCGTGTAATGTGTGTATGTGTGTGCGTGATATTGTCCCCGAGCGGCCGGAAATGGCCTCGCTGTCACGGCGGCGGTCCGCGGCAACGAAGGGCCTAGGCGGCCCGGTCCAGCCCCGCACAGTGTGCCGCACACGGCAGGCTGGAGGGTCTCGAACGCCGCGCGGCTAGGCTGTCCCGCCGCGCACGGCTGAGGTCGGGACTGCCTACCCGGCTATCGCCAGGCGCTCAGAGACCGCGCGCGCGTTCGTCTCTCTTCTGTCTCTCTCGCACCCGGGCGTCACGCCCTTTGAGTGCGAGAGAGACAGGAGGGAGACGAAAGCACTGCTCTCCATTTTTTTGCCGGCCCGCTTGACGCGCTCCGATTCCGGTGCATCCAATGAGGGCGCGCCGCCATGGCGCGGGGAGTTCGCCGAGTCGGCCCGACACTGCGCGCTGCCGATGAGTCCCGGCCCGGCGGACCTGGCCGGAGTGTCGACTCGAATATCGCTTTATCTGGCCGCGTGTATCGGCGTGGCGTGACGCGGCGTGACGCGGCGTGGCGCCGGGGACCCGATAGCGGCCGATAGCGCCAGGGAGGGACCGCTGCTGGATCGGCCATCCGTCGAACACGCACGGCCGCACGGTGCTCCGAGGCGCCCAACTTCAGGGCCTCATTCCGAACTCGTCGCTCTGTCTCTCTCGCACCCCCACGCGACGCACCGTGAGCGCGAGCGGCGAGATGGAGACAGCTGCGAAGCACGGCTGCTCCCTGATGGCTCACGCCCGCCCCCATTCCCACTGGGCGGCGACGGCTGAGGGTTTACCCACTCCGGGAACCATGTGTACACTCAACCTGGGAATTATTAGTAATTTTTTCGAAAGCTTAATGAAAATCCTTATAATTTCAATAGTATGTCGTCGTAATCTTGCAATATTGTCCCAAAATACTAATAAACAAAATAATTACTTTGGATATCCCCACTTTTTCCGTGGGATTTGTTCAGGAATCGTGGGAATCCGGAATCGTGTGTACACGAAAATAAGAAGTGGGTAACCCCTCGGTGACGGCCCGCAGCAGCACCGCCGGCGCGGCCGAGACCACCGTCTCCCTCTCCGCCACTGTTTACCAATCACGCATCGGCCGCGAGGACGTTGCACGTCTCCTCCTCCTCCTCCTCCTCCTCCTCCTCCTCCTCCTCCTCCTGCTGCTCCTCCTCCTCCTCCTCCTCCTCCTCCTCCTCCTCCTCCTGCTGCTCCTCCTCCTCCTCCTCCTCCTCCTCCTCCTCCTCCTCCTCCTCCTCCGGCCTAAGCGAATGCTCCTCGTCCCCGGGCCTTGGCGCCAGACCAAATATTTGGCCCTTATTTCTCGCTACATCGCCGTGCGTTGGGCCCGTCCGGCCGGGACGGAGCGGCAGGCTGATTCGGACGAGCGGTGTCGTCGCCGCGTCTCTGTCGCACGCGCGGCGCGCTGTGCGTTATGGGGCGCGACGGAGGTAGAGGCACTGTTGTTCGGAGGCAGCCTCCGCCGCCCTCAAAGGCGCGGAGTCGCCGGAAATATTCGCGCAGTTCCACGACTTCCGCGGCGCGAGCTGCAAAAAGAGGAGGGGAGGGGGAGGGGGTCGAAACTCGAAAAGTGATTCCGCTAGGATTGTTTGAAGGAGGACTCAAAGATCGGGCCTCCAGGCGGCCAGGCCTCCAGGCCTTCAGGCAGTCGTGCTGATGGAATATTATTGGCTAAGGCAATGGCACTCTTCGCCACCCTCGATAAGCCTGGGGGTGGCAGGGCCGGCCGGAAAGGCGGGGGGAGACCGCGTGTCCCTTTGACGGGCGACGGGCCAGCCGATGGAGTCCTCGTTCTTTTCCTCGTTCTTTTCCTCGTTCTTTTATTTTTTTGGCCTTTTTTTTGCTGGCTTTTGCTTTATTCAAACTGGGCCGAGTTATTCCTCCTCAGACCGGACTGCCTTTCCCCCTCCCCCGCGTCTTCCGAGGCGCTATGGCGTCGGCGGCGCGAAGCGAAGCGGCAGCAAATTAGAACGGAGATACAATGACAGCTCGGAGGACCGCCCCGCTGGCCTCGTCGGCCTCCTCCGGCGACCCTTTTGTTCCGTTTGTCTGCTGCTGCCTCCGCTCCTCCTCCTCCTCCTCCTCCTCCTCCTCCTCCTCACGGGCAATTTCATTATTTCCATTGGCTGTCCGGCGGACCCGGCGGTGGCGGAGCGGGCCGGAATGGATCAACCCCTTCTTCGTGTCCTCTTTGTTCGAGACTGCTGCTGCAGGCTCGCCGGGCTGCTGCCTGCCTGCCTGCCTGCGGGGCTCCGCTGGCCGCCAACTGATAAAGTGCGCACAAAAGGCGGTGGTTTGGCGGCGAGCACGCTCGCAGCACGCTGGTCCAGCCGGCTGGGACTCCACTCGACGTCCCTCGAGACGACCAAGTTAAGAACCCCGTTCATGGAGTCCCGCGGCGACGCGGCCAGCCAAATGAACGCATCCCCCTCCGCCCCCTGCCGCCTCTCTCTCTCTCTCTCTCTCTCTCTCTCTCTCTCTCTCTCTCTCTCTCTCTCTCTCTCTCTCTCTCTCTCTCTCTCTCTCTCCTCGCAGGGGAGGATGATGGGAGAGGGCGGCGGCGGGCACTACACTCCTAATTTGGGGTGTTCTGAGAGCAAGCGCCTTTGTCAGTTGCATCCACTTTTAGAGCGCCTAAGGCGTCTTCTTGTAAGACGCCATAGGCGCTCCCCACTGAAACGCCTTTGTCGCTCTCTGCCGAGACACCTTGCAGACAAACCAGTCATTGAATGGATCAAAAGGTGCCTCCCATGGAAACGCCTCTGCTAGCCACAGCAGCTCGTTACCCTGGACAAGGCGTTCTGGGAGCAAACACCTTTCTTGTGTGGCTTCTAATATGGCTTGCAAAGGTGTTTCCATAGGAGGCACCTTTTGGACTGGTGTGTCTGCAAGGTGTCTCAGCAGAGAGCGACAAAGGCGTCTTAGTAGGAAGCGCCTATGGCGTTTTACTAGAAAGCGTCAAAGGCGCTTGCTCTCAGAACACCCCAAAATAGGAGTGTACTCACACTTCGCATGGAGTATGAACAGCGCCATTGGATGTGACGCTTGCAGAGATTTGCCCTGATCTCATTATCTCCACCTCATCGCGCGGGTAGCTCTCAAAAACAAAGAAGAGGGAATAGAAAAATAAAAAGGGCGTTAATTAAAAGACTGAATGGGCGCGGCGCAACGGATTCGGAGGGCGGGGCTCGTATCAGTGCAACGCTGTCGCTCTGCCCTTTGTCCGCTCGCACTCACACTCCCTGCGACAGACAGACAGACAGACAGACAGACAGACAGACAGACAGACAGACAGGTCCATGCATAATGCATGCATCCACTCACGCACACACTCACACACTTTGGCGGCACAAGCGCCGTAATCAAGCCCCGGCAGCGCGCGGAGAATGCAATGAGCCCATTGAGGCCCCCCCCCCGTGTGCTTTTTCGCGCGCATTCAATTAATGCGTGTTTAGCGCGTCCATCCTCTCTCCGTCTCTCTCTTTCTGCGTGGATCGCCTGAATGGGCCTCGTCGAGGGGCTAAGAGGGGCTATCCGGCTGCGCACCGCGCGCCCCGGCGTGTTATAACCGGAAGGGCAAGCGAGGACCGGGTGTGTGTGTGTGGGGGGGGAGGGGGGGGGGGAAATCGAACGCGGTGGGAGATCTCATTAAAGGCCCCGTGCCGTGGGACTCTCGCTCTAATTGGCTTAGCAGAATAAGTCGGAAAAAGGGGAAAAGGGTAGGAGGTCGTGCAAAGGGCCTAGCGAGCACGTGTCCGCGGCCGGGTGCGGGGCGTGTGGATCACACCCGCGTTGATTGGAGCCGCGAGCCTCTCATCTACCCTCTGCCCTTCCGCTGTTCGTGTTTAAGCCGCACCAATTAGAGGCCGGCACCGGCCGCTCCCCCCGCCATTGTTGACTTTCTGCTGTTGGTCGCTTCGCTTATTAGGCGCGACGCCTGCCTGCCGCCCGGCACGCCGATTCCAAAGAGTCGCTCTGTCTCTCTCGCACCCAGAGGCAGAGCGACGAGGCCATACCGGAAGCGCGTTATTATTTCTGCAGCTTGCTGCAGCAGTGGGTCCGGGCCTCGGCCGTCAATGCCTCTCGCTGCCTCGGCCACGCCCGCTCATTCATCATCCAGTCGTATGCAGGGTGCCCGCCACAGTGCTTCTACAGGGTGCCCCCCCACCCCCACTCCTCGCCGTCGTAAGCCCTCCATTTTTTTCCCCGCCCCGTTCGCGCTCATATTGCTCCGCAAACGCTTTCTTGCGTCCTTTTTCCTCCTCTTCGTTCATCGCTCTTCATTTGCGCGCGCCCCGTGCCTTCGTTATCGGATGCGGGGGCAAAAACGGTGGCGTGGTGGCGCACACCAGCGAGCCCACTGCACAGCACTGCACCGCGCGGGGACCATTACGATGAGGGCCCCCGCCCCGCGACACTAGTCGTACTGGAGAGCGGGCCTGGCGCTTGCGCCGTCCAGCACAGCCACTGGTGCAGAGAGCTTTGGCTGCTTTGAAGTTGTTGAATCCCAGATGCCACTGTCTGTCTCCACCACGCACACACTCTCAGCCGCGCTCACTCTCGCTTACACACACACACACACACACACACACGCACGCACGCACGCACGCACGCACTCATACATACATACATACATACATACATACATACATACATACATACATACATACATACATACATACATACATACATACGTACATGCACACACACGACCTTTTTTCCATGACTCTAACATGCCTCCCCCTTTGGGGGGGTTCTCGTCCCGCTGGCGGCCCCCAACGTCCACGCGGGGTCCGGGGCCGCGACCGGGAAGCATTGCTGAGCCCCTGTGGCAGCGGTCGGCCTAGTCGGCCCGCTGGCCCACATCAAGCTAAACTGAATCCTCTTCGCGCACACAAGATTGAAGGCGCCGCCGCCGCCCAGCCCCCCCCCCCCCCTGGCCACGCCCCCCGGTCCGCCCCCGATTCGAGGAGCGCCATTTCTCACTTCCATTCGTTTCCAATAGCGAGGCCCCCCGTTCGCCGCGCCCCTTCGCTGCGTGTCCTCGGCCGGGCGCCACGGCGGCCGCGGCCCCGGACACCGACGTTGTTCGCGATGTCGGCCTCCTTGTGTTCGCTCAGGGCAGTGTCCTTCAATCGGTGCTCATCGTTTGTCCGACCTTCTTTCGTCCGACCGGGCCAAATTTCACCTGCCCTTGAATCGGCTGAAAATTGAGCCCGGTAAAGGCAACGGGTTCGAGCCGCGGAGAGATAACCAGTCGAAAAAAAAAGATATATGTGAGGAATCGATCGCCCGACCCGAGAGTCGAGAACTGATGCCTCAGTTCTCTTGGCCACCACGGATCATATGTCGTGGCCAGGAAGCGGAGAATGAAGTGCGGTTCGAACCGCACGTGATCGGGTGATCTATTCCCCGTTCTTCCAAACCTTTTTTAATGTCTTTTCTAGTGCGTTGGGCCCCGCGGCCGGGCTGCACGTTGGGCTCGGATGTGCTCGACGGTTAAAGAGTGTCGGCTACGATTCGAGTGAAACAAATATTTTTGGCGGAACGGGCGGAGGCTGGCGGCATTGGGTCCAGGCCGCGTCGTGCGGAGTCGGCCGCAGCCCCCTGCGGTTTATGGCCTCGGCCGCCACTATCAAGTTTGTAGGGCGCGGCTCGGCGGCGTGGCGGGGCTGCGCCGGGCTGCGCCGCCGGGCCGCGCGGTGTTGCCCGTTGGGCCTAGCTGCGCGGCGCCAGCGCTGCGCCGCCGGAGTCGCTCCGTCTCTCTCGCACCCCGACAGGCAGCATGCGTGCGAGAGAGACAGAGACCACCGCCTTGTAGGCCGCCCCGTCGATGGGGGTGGCGGCAAGCGGGCCGGGCGCGCCGCGCTGGAGCAGCACAACTAGGGCGGCAGCGCGGCGGCGGGAGTGTTCTTCTTGTTCTCGGCGACCCGGCGCGCGCGCGTGCGTGCCCGGCGTGGCAGGTGTGGCCGCGCAGGCTGTGACGAATGCACGTCTCGCCCAGCTTCTCCTCTGTGTCGTCCCCAGAGCAGTATTGGCGCACCGAAAAATAAAGGGGGGTTGGTCTTTATGATCGAAATAGGTTCGTTGATGAAATCCAGCAACTATTTTTCTGGATCAGGTAACCCAACTATTCTGATCTTGGTGATCGAGGGCCGGTCGTGACGACCGAAAGTTCGTCTGTGGAAAAGCCTATGGCATGGACTAAGTCGATCCCTACGACCGAATCCTGACTCCACCAACCGAACTCTACTTTCCGTGCGGCCGTGGGGGGCCCCCCACAGAGTAATGGCCAGCGGCAGCCTCGATGGGGTGCCCGGGGAAGGGTTCCAGCCGCCAAGGCAGTGGCCACCACGGTCTGCAGTGCGGACTGAATACACTGTGGGGTCGTGGCCTGAGTTGTAGGGTCACGGAAAAGACCAACTCCTTTTTGTCCCGCGCGGGCTGGGCCGGCTGTCCGCGGGAAGCCCTTCAAAGGGAAAAATAGGCGATGCCCCTTGCCTTTGTCCCGCTGCCGCGCTGCCACCGCTGTCTGGCTGACGAGGGTGTTTTGTGTGGCGTGGCTCTCGTCGCGACATTGTCCGCCATCGGCAGGCCAGGCAGGCCGATCCGGGCCGATCGGTTCCCGGCGACGCGTGCACGCCTCCCGCACCGCCGCCTGCTGCAGGCTGTCTGTCCTTGTCGCACGCATGCGGCGTTCCGTAGCGGTGCGAGAGAGACAGAGCGAGGAAAGCGACTGTTCGGAACCGCCGGGCTGTGTCGGGGCGCGGCAGCCCTAGCCAGCCCAGCCGGGCGAATCTGAAATTGATAAATCATTTTGCCTGTGGTGGCGGTGCGGCGGTGCCGGGCGTGGGTTGCCGACGGTGGCGGCTGGAATTTGATTAGCCGCAGGGACCCCCATTGCCTCCACAGCCCATCTCATCATGCGGCGGCCGCCGCCACCGCGCCACCGCACAGCGAGGCGAAGCGAAGCAGAGTGAAGCAGGCCGACGTGGCGAAACTGCTTATTGGAAGTGACTGCCGGCCGGCCGGGCCGCCGGGGCTGGAAACAGCTGTCGCTTCCATGCGCGACTGTATCGCACAAAGGGTGTGCCTGCCGCCTGGAGCTCCAGCCGTCTGATTCCGAACAGTGCTTCCCCGCTCTGTCTCTCTCGCACTCCCACGGAACGGGGCGTGAGTGCGAGTGGGACAGAGCGACGAAAGCACTCCCCCGGATCAGCCTGCAGGACTAGTCCAGCACGAGTCCGGCAGTGCGACTGTCTCTCTCGCACACAGGCTGCTGCAGGCCGGAAAGGCCACGCCCAGGCCCAGCCCTGGGCGGCATTGTGCACCGCGCGACCTTTCCCTCGGACCCTGCTGGACGCGGCCCGGCCCGGCCCGGGGCGTGGCGTGGCGTGGCGTGGCGTGTCCGAGTTAGTTTCTCATCATTTCCAAGCATTGCCTGTATGACACATTGTCGCGCCGGCCCGAACACTGATTGCAATCAGCCGCACCCCACCCCACTCTACCCCGCCGCGCCGCGCCTCGCCCCGCCATGCCACGCCCCGGCGATCGACAGCCCGATGATGCGCCTGTCCATGAAGAGGGTTCGCGCCCCCTGCGCCCCCTGCGCCCCCTCCCTCGGGGCCCATTTGATGTGATCCGATCCGATTGCGCGAATGCGGCTCTCGCCTCTCCGACATGTGTGCCCTGCTGCCCCTGTTCCTGTTTGACGGTTTGCCTGGTTTTCTGTTGCAGACAAGATCCGGAAGCGGTATGGGCCCGCGGTGTCGACGGCCGGCCCCGGCGGCTCGGTGGAGCTGGCCGTCCTGGAGCGGGGGCCCTCGGGGCTGGGTCTGTCGCTGGCCGGCCACAAGGACCGCGCGCGCATGGCCGTGCTCGTCTGCGGTCTCAACCCCAATGGGGCCGCCTTCAAGAACGGCGACATCAAGGTCGGCGACGAGATCCTCGAGGTGGGTCCAACCTGACGACCTGGAAGTCAACGCCGTCGACGCGCAGCGGCCAGGCGCGGGGTGCTGGCGGTGGAGGGAGGGGGTGGAGGTGTCAGGTGGCGCGGCGGCGACCGCTGGGCACCGCACCGCCAGGGGAACAGGAGGGATGGCCGACATCACTAACGCCAGCACACTGTCCCCGGGGCCTAAGTTCGCATTACACCGCGTACATCAGCCGGGCCGAGGCACGCAAGTGGCGCCGTGGAGCCGGCAGTGACATTGCGCATCGCCGCGCCGCAGGCAAGCAGGCACAGTGTGCCACACCGAGCGCCACACCCTGCAGGGCGCAAGTTTTAGCCGGGGCGTCGCAGCAGTCGCAGACGGGTGTTATCTCCGGCCGCGCTACCTGGTGCTTTGCTCGACTTGGCAGAGAGCACGTCGCCGCGGCCCCCGCCGCCCTCGGCGCCGCTAAGTGTCGCACGGCAGCGGCAGCGCCTGCTCCGCCTCCCTGACAGCCTCGCCGCCTCGCCGCCCGAGGAGGCCCTCTCCGTGTCCGTGAACCACTTGAACAACGCCACGCCGGGCCTCCAAGTACTTTCGCGCGGGGACGAATTTCAACTTTGGCGAGCAGCGCGCGCGGCGCCGTGTGAGGACAGGCGGGCCGGGAAGGGTTTAAGAAGGAGCGAAGGGAGTGCTTCCCCCCCCCCCTCCTCCCGGAGTGGAATAGCGCGCGCCAAGTCCGGGCAAGTCGAGGCGCTGCTCGCCGTCCTCGCCAGGCCATTCTTTTCTTCCGGACGCCGCGCGCTGCAGCTGATTTATGTGCCCGGCTCACTTTGTGATTTGACCCAGTGAAATTGACAGCAGCCCGAGCCTCCCCTTCCCCGAGGCCGCGCCGCCGCGCCGCCGCGCCCGGACCCAGCGGGCTCATATCGCATCGCTTCTTCCACGCCATTCCCTTCCGTTTTGCTCTGCATGTCTTTTTTTTCCCCTGTCGTCGTCTTGGCACCAGCCATTTTTTCGGGGGCAGTGTTATATCGAGCGTCCCTGCGCCCTGGGCCGTCTGCGCCAGGCCGCCGCGTTGCGTTGGGTGGTGTGATTGCTTGCATGTGTGCCACGCGGTGCGTGTTTTTTTTTTTTTTTCCGGTCCCCCGGAAGAAGACGTTTAGTTTGTTTTTGCGGAGCGAGGCGAGGCGCAACGAGCGGACTCGGCGGGGCGGTCGACTGGTCCGTGGAGTGCGCTCCGTGAGGCTCGTGTCGCGTCGCTCGGCAGCTGTCTAGTTATCTGTTCGCTTTTCTCCCTCCCGATAATTCGCGGGGGAAACTGGCTCCAAGAAAAATGGGATCGCTTTTACTTGCGCGCCGTACTTACTTGCGCGGGCGTAACCTCTTCTCCACACCTCGGCTCCGCGTCCGCCGCGTCCGCCGCCGCGTCCCGCCCCGCGATAACCGTTCTTTCGGCCAAGTTTTTATCTCGACGTTCCAGGCGGCCGAAGTCCTGGAACTTTTTAACAAATCATCCTCTCCTCTGATTGTTGCCTGGGCCCCGGGCCTGACTAGACGCGCTGGAATGGCTGGAACACTGAATGGCCTTCGCAGCCTCCTTTCTTCTCATAACTGGAATTTCTCCCTGGAGGCGGCGCCCGGCTGGGGGCGGGCTGGAGGCTGCAGCTCCGGCTTTGCCTGCTTCCTGGAAATTCCTTGTGGGCGTGGCGCGGCGCCGCCTGTGTTCGCAACCCATTAGGGCTGACTGATTATTATGCGCGGCTGGAACGCTGGCTGGCCGCTCGGGCTGGCCGGCTAAGGCCAAATAAAATTATTTCCCACACAAAAAAAATGAGGGTCCGGTCCACGCGCGCGCCGCACCAATTTGTTTCAACCCCCGCGGCGCCCCGCGGCGCCACTGCCCGCGTGCCTCACGCCGCGCCCCTCGAGGCCCGCGCGTAGCGTAGTGGCTACGCGCACCAGGTCACAGAGCACGAGCGCGGGTTCGACCCTTCGACAGAGCCAACTATCAACCCCAGTATTTTTTTTTATTTTTTTTTTTAATTTTTTGTCGGTTTTGCTGAGACGTGCTTCTTTTCTGGAGGAAGAAAATGCTGTTGCTGGTGGAATCGTCTTAACGACTTGTATCCGGGGTTGGGTCGAAACCCGCACCATAGGAGATCGGTGCTGAATTTAACAGCGGTTTCCCTCGGGTCTCTGGAGTGACGAAATGTCCCTTCTGCGAGGGGCGGCCTTTGCGGCGGTGGTTTAGCGCCCCCAGGCAGCCAGGCAGGGCAGCCAGGCAGGGCAGCCAGGCAGGGCAGCCAGGCAGGGCAGCCAGGCAGGGCAGCCCGAGGCAGCCCAGCGCCAAGTACACCAGCTGCAAAACGTCTCTACGCTTCTTGCGGGGAAAATAATGAAAGCATGTAGCCGCATTGAGGGATGAGGGTGGTGGCGGGGTGGGGTTGGGGGCTCTGAGTAGATTCGAATATAAACCGCACAAGGATGCGGGGCGATGCTGGCCTCGGTGCCCCTCTCTGTTTCAACAGCTCTCGAGTCCACATCTGCGCCGCGCTACCCTAGCTGGGCTATCTGGGCCCAGACGACCCTTCCGTACCGCGCGGGTGTAGTGGCACGGCTTTGACCACGACGCAGAGCTAGCTTGCGACTCCCATTTATTTATTCAGTCGTTTTACTTATTTTGATGAGGGCAGTTGCCGGACTTGCGACAGGGCGAATCAAGCAAACGGCTTCAGCAACAAAGTGGGACCCCCGTGCGGCCGCTTTGCTGTCGTCTGGGAGGGGAAGTACAGTCCTGGCAAGGACTACTATCCGGATCATGTGGGAAAGTTGGCGAGTCCGATCCTCCGGTCGGGTCCAGGCGGGGCGGGGCGGGGCGGGGCGGGGCGGGCCGGGGCGGGGCGAGTCCCCTCGGTTGGCAGGCCCGCGGGGCCCGGGCCGGTCAGCAGTGCTTGCGGGAAGTGTTGCCAACCCCCGGCCCACTTCCCTTCCCTTCTCCACATCCGGCCAGCGCTGCGCTAGCTGCGCTAGCTGCGCTCGGTGGTTCCGGCGTGCTGCCTTGCCTGCCGTCTGATTCCGAACACTGCTTCGTCGCTCTGTCTCTCTCGCACCCCTACGGACCGTCCCATGAGTGCGACAGAGACAGAGCGACGAAAGCAGTGCTCGGAATCAGACGGCTGGCCGGGCTGCCCGGGGCTGCCCCACTCGAGGGCGGCATGCCTGCACTCAAGTCCTGGCTCGGCTCGCCACGCGCGGCAGACCGTTTGGCACCGCCGCACCACGCCGAAAATTGGTTTGTCTTTTCTCCTGGGCGGTGGCAACATCGGCGCGGTCTTGTTTTCGTGGGACCGCGTGACTCGCGGGGGAGGGAGCGAGCAGAAAAGGAGGAAGGGGGCGGCTTAGTCTTGGAGCATCATCCATCCCCCTCGCCGGCCTCGGCCCGGCCATCAATACGGCAAACAACGGACAACCGGACAAAGAGAGTAGAAAGAGAGGGGAAGCGTCAATATCCTCCATCCTCTGCCGGGTGGGGTGGGCCAGGCCGTGGCCGGGCGCCTCGTCGCTGCGGGTGGGACGAGGACAACAAGCGCTGCAGCCGCGGCAGATTTCAAGTCGAGGAAAGCTGACACGTATGGAACTGAAATTCAAATCAGCCCTCTACCCCCCTTCCTAGTGGTGACCTGCGAGGGCGAGGAAGACCGAAAGTTGTCCCTTGCCGCCCCGGCCGGGGCCCCCGGGCCGCACCTCGACCCCGCTCGGCCGCCCCGCCCGGCACGCCTGAGCGCCGCAGCACAGCACCGCGCCGCACAGCGCCGCACAGCGCGGCTTCAAATTTCATTGCTAGTCGTAAAAGTTGGTGCGGGGCGTGGTGGAGGGGCGGGGTGATTGAATTGCTTTCTGGGGTCACGTCCGATCCGGTTTGGCCGGCGTCACTGCACGCGCCGTGCCGTGCGTGCCGTGCTGCTGCAGTGCGCTCCAACGGCGCCGCGCTGCTGTGATATTACTCACCAAAAAGAAATGCCGCGACCGGAATGGCGCGATCGGTGGCGTGGAACGGCAAACATGTTATTGGGCATGCGCAAATACCCGGCGCGCTTACAGTGCGTCCGCTCCACGGGGTGGTGGTGGTGGTGGTGGTTGGTAAGGGGGGGGGGGGGTGACGCGGAAAAAGGGAGAGAGAGAAGAGGGGCGACCTGCTTCTTGTCCTAATGAGCTGCCCGCTGTCTCCCTCATTACTGCCCTGTCTCTCTCTTCTTGGCCTCGCGGCTCGTGACTCACTCTCTCGCTCGCTATCAACATGGCGACCACCCTCCCTTTCCCCCCTTTCTCTCTTTCTTCTCTCGTTCTTCTCCTCATGCTGACCTCCTTTTCTTCTTGTGACTGGCGTGTCCTGCTGCAGGTGAACGGCGTGGTGCTGCAGGGCCGCTGCCACTTGAATGCCTCCGCCATCATCAAGGGGCTGCCCGGACCGGTGTTCAAGGTGGTCTTGTTGAGGTAAGCAGTGTCGAGGCATTCCCTCCCTTTTGCGGTGTGGCGTTGGTGTGGTCGACAGTGTAGCGCGCTGAGTCAGGGGCGAGACAGTGGCAGTGGGCCGGGCTGCCGGCTAGGCTGCCCTCGCCGTCGGCCTCGCCGTCGGCCTCGCACGGCCGCGAGTCGCGGCAAGGCTCGAGAGCGCCTGGCGGGTAGGCCCCGCGCCGACACGGCCGCGGGGTCTGTCCTTGGGTTGCCTGCCTCCACGGCGCTCCGACCGGGCCGGGCCCGGACCCGGACTCGGTGCGGTGGCGCGGTGGTGGCGCGGTGCGGCAGGCAGCAGGCGAGTGGGGAAGTCCGTGCCAGGTCCCCGCAGCCGCAGGCCTCAGGGAACCGGAGGGAACCGAACACGCACCTTGCAGTCTCTCTGTTTCTCCCTCGCGCTCGCAGACGCAAGCACGCACGCACAGGCTCACTCTTACACTCTTTCTCTCTTTCTTTCTCTCCCGACACGCAAAATCGTGAAGCTTTCTTTCTCTCTCTCTCTCTCACTCTCTCTCTCTCTCTCTCTCTCTCTCTCTCTCTCTCTCTCTCTCTCTCTCTCTCTCTCTCTCTCTCTCTCTCTCTCTCTCTCTCTCTCTCTCTCTCTCTCTCTCTCTCTCTCTCTTAAACAAACAGAAAAAACCCACGCACACACATTTGAGCGCGCTGAAACAAACAAACTCGCACTCTCAGCCTCCCGAGCCCACGCAAAACTGGCATTTTTTTCCCCCGTGAGTGACACGACACACCGACAGGCGCGGCGCAGCGTGTCCCGAGGGAAGGGAGGTCCCGGCGGACGTAAAGGAGTGTAATTTGAGGACAGCCTCGTGCCTTTTTTTCGTTTTTTTTTTTTTGCCCTCGTTTTTTGTTGACTGTCATTTAATATTTGGCTAGCGTGGGGTTTTAGGCGAGAGAGAGAGAGACAGACAGATAGAGTGAGTGAGTGAGTGAGTGAGTGAGTGAGTGAGAGAGAGAGAGAGAGAGAGAGAGAGAGAGAGAGAGAGAGAGAGAGAGAGAGAGAGAGAGAGAGAGAGAGAGAGAGATGAAAACGTGATGGTCTTCTCCTTATATTTCCCACATGGCGGAATGCCAGGGTTGGTGTATTTCTGTAAATCCTTTTAAAAAGGGCGAGAATCGACGTCGAAGGTCGGTGGTGGCTTGTACCTGACTGTACCGGGCCGGCGTGCGCAGGGCGTGCGGCAGCGCTGCGCCCGGGGCCCAGGCAGCCCAGCCGGCCCAGACGCTGAACGTGCTGTACTTGTTCTAGGCGCGACGCGGCCGTGGAGGAGCTGGCGGTGAAGCCGCTCACTCAGTTCCCCGTGTCTCTCGACGACGAGGTGAGGCCCCCCCATGCGTACCTGGCGCACTGTGCACCGTGAGTATCGTGGCCGCTAACGCCTGTCCTGCTTGCAGACGCCCGAGGAGCGGTACAAGGACTTCAAGGGACTGCGCACCGTGGTCATCAACAAGGTACGTACGTCTCCCTGCCTTGTCTTTTCTATTCGGTTTGCAGGTTGGCGGCGCTGGTTCGCAGTTCTCAGGCCCAGCGGGCTCGATCCGAACAGTGGTTCGTCGCTCTGTCTCTCTCGCACCCGACAGGACGACCCACGAGTGCGAGAGAGACAGCGCTGTCGGTCGGAATCAGCCTGCTGCGAAAGCACGGCGCCGGATGGCTTTTAGCCTCGACGTGTCATAAACGACTAATTATTTTCATACAGGTTGTCATCGCCGGCATCCGGGCAAGCAGGGCGAGCAGCGCGCCGGAGAGCCTCAAAGTGCCAACTTGACAAACCGCGAAATCCAATTTGACGTGTGCTCATCTCGTAACGGTGAGCGCCACACTTGGCGCAGGACCACAAAAACCGGATCGTCCCGGCGGAGCGTTTGCTCGCGCTCACCGGCTAAGAGACCCAGGCACCTTAAGTTGGCATTCTTGTTGGAGTTAGAACGGCGCGGTGCTCGCGCTCACCGGCTAAGAGACCCAGGCACCTTAAGTTGGCATTCTTGTTGGAGTTAGCACGGCGCGGTGCTCGCGCTCACCGGCTAAGAGACCCAGGCACCTTAAGTTGGCATTCTTGTTGGAGTTAGCACGGCGCGGTACGCCTCGCCGCCTCGCCGCCTCGCCGCTTTAACGACCCATAAGTCTCTCGCAGCGCTCCGCAGCCTCATCGAGTACCCTGTCAGGCACGTCCGGACACGTCCCCGGGGCGGACTCGGCGCGCCGCTCCCTCGGCGCCGAGCTCGCCGTCGCCGCTCGGTTTTGATATATTTAATATTCTCAGAGCCAACGACATCGCCCCAGGGAGAGGGGGCTGCCTTTATGCAAGAGTGGCATTGTGTGACACGCCGGCATGGCAAGGGCACCGCGGGGCCTAACGACACGGCCATCCTTACGACTACGACCGCAGCCCGAGCCGACCGAAGCTAGCCGAAGCTAGCCGAAGCTAGCCGAAGCTAGCCGAAGCAAGCCGAAGCGCGCGGCGAGGCTGCGACCGCAGCGACTGCGCCCCGCCCCACCACCGCCCTCTGAGGGCTTTCAGGCTTTCACTCGCTGCATGGCTAAATATTTGCTCGGCGTCTCGTCTCTTTGCGTTTATACGCCGCTCGGGGCCGGGGCCCTGGCGCGGCAAGGCAGCAGGCTGTCGCTCTGTCTCTCTCGCACCGTGCTCGCCACCCTCCGGGCCGCGCCTCGCGTGCGAGAGAGACAGCGTGCGACGGAAGCGCCGCTCGGAGACTGCTGCCCGGTCCACTCCCCGTCCCCGACATTCCCCCGCGCAGGGCACTGGGCGCCCCTTCCTGTCGGCGGGAGGGGGTAAGGCCAGGCCCTGAGACTCTTTGAGACTCAAAACTTGGGGTTATGACGCGGCGGGGGGCTGCTGCACACACGCTCACACAGGCGCGCGCGCGTGGTGAAATATTGGTGCCCCATTTTTGGAGTAAATATTGCAAACAAAGGCGCTTTCGTCCAGCACGCGTGGCATCGGCACGCACGCACGCGCGCCGCCGATGGCGCGGTAGGCCGTCGTAGTCGTAGTGAGGCCGCCGCCACGCTACGCCACCGCGGGCCCCAAACTTTATGCTGATGAATTCATATCGAAGGAACAAAGTTCGGGGGGCGGCCGGGTTGGGCAGGCGGGTCGGGCAGGCCGGGCCGCGCGGCGTCACGGCGGAAGCACGCCAGGCGGCCAGGCAAGGGCGCGGAGGAGGACAGGTTCGCCACCTTCCCATTCATTCTCGCCTTCCTAGGCGTGCTGCCTTAGTGCTGCGCTCGAGAGAGAGAGAGAGAGAGAGAGAGAGAGAGAGAGAGAGAGAGAGAGAGAGAGAGAGAGAGAGAGAGAGAGAGAGAGAGGGAGAGAGAGAGAGAGAGAGAGAGAGAGAGAGAGAGAGAGAGAGAGAGAGAGAGAGAGAGAGACCCCCTTTCCGTTTCCCTGCCGGAGACAGTTTGGGCCCCTCGCGTTGCGGGTGGGCTGGATTTGGTGCTTTGCCTCCTCGCCCAGCAGACTGACTCCGAGCGGGAACGAGGGCCTCTGTCTCGCACTCCCGGGGCGTGCACCCCGTCCGAGGGTGCGAGAGAATCAGACCGACGGGTCCACCCGCTCGGAATCAGCCAGCCGCGCGGAGCGAAGCGGCTCGGTTCCTGGACCGGGCCCTGCCCTGGGCCCTGCCCTGGGCCCTGCCCTGGGCCCTGCCCTGGGCCCTGCCCTGGGCCCTGCCCTGGGCTCTGCCCTGGGCCCTGCCCTGGGCCCTCCCTCCCTGGGCCTGCCTTGCGTGCCCTATCCCCATCTGCTTCTCTTTCGCTTCCGATCTGCATTCGCAGGGCAGGGCTCGTTTACTCCACGTCGTCACATCGGATCCCCCTGTTGTTTTTTCCATCCCAGATTCCTCCCCGCTCCCAATCGAAGGCGCGAGGCGCGAGAACGGAGCGAGGAAGGTGTAGGACAGCACCATCTGCTCCGCGCCGCATTCCCCTCTCCGCGGCCCGGCAGCAGCACAGCAGCGGGAGGGAGGGGCAAGGCCAAGAAGGCCCCAAGAGGCAAGCCAGCCGGATTGGCCTGGCCCACCATTGCCTCTCTACGGCTGTCTCTCTAGTGCCTTCCTTTTCCTTTTTCTCAGTTTAGCGTTTCACCTCACGACACATTCTAATCGCCACGCTACACTCTGCCAGCCGCTGCCAGTCGCGCAGCACCTCCGCGACCTTCTATTTACCTGCCGCGCCGAAACAAATCAACCTCCTTCCTCCCCCCCTCCCCCCCGCCCCTTCCTGTCTCAACAGGCTGAGAATGTGCCAATGGTGAACAGCAGAAGTGTGCGAGAGAGAAAGAGGGACGAGTCCGCCCTTCTCCTTATAAATTTCATGTTCAGGTCAGTGGCGAAGGTGTCGTGTGGAGTTTTCATCTGTATCACGAGCTTTTCCCCCTCGTCTTACTCGGGTTGTCATGATACTGTCTGGCTTTCGTTTTCGAAATGACCTATTCCAGCCTGTAATTATGCTGTGAGAGGTTATGTGTATTTGTTTTTGTAATTTTAAGTGTGTTTTCGATGTTTTCTTTGTGTTTCTGTATTTTGTAATTGGATGAAGCATTTTTGCATTACATTTTGTGATCTTTAATCAATTAGGATTCTCTTTGCTGTTCACTACTGTGTGGCACGTCTTCAAGTTTGTGACATGACAGTCCATCTATTTGCATTATTCGCAATTTGAATTACAATTCGAGTACCTCCAATTCTTTTTCTTTAGACTGTATACTTTTGAATTATGATAATAACCTTGCTTGACAGTATACTCTGTGTCCCTTTGTACTTGGCTTTATATCCAAGTCCCTTAGATTTTACGTAAGGCCGAGCTCATCGAGTCATTTATTGCTACTTTACCTTTTATACTGTCTTGCTTATTCAATATCCTGTTGAGATTGCTAGTTGTTGCTTGTGTATCTATACTGTGTAATGTAGCTGTTGCCGTACATTATGTTTACAGCCCTGCCCTGTGGAGACCTCCCTGAGCAGTCTCAGTCCGCACCCTCCACAGGTAATGTTGCCCTCCTGCACTCTCCCTGCATGGTCTCATTTTATCATGTCCAATCAATGTCTCCTAAACATTCTGGAAAAAAGATGATATTTTGCTGATTATTTTTTTTGCTGAGTTTATTTACTGAAAAGGTAACCCTAGGTAAAAATAAACCTTAAAAGGCTGTTATTGTTTAATGAAAGATCTATTCGGGAAATGTAATCAATATTTTAGGACAGGAAACTTTACCTGTCTTGTTCACATATTACTGAAACTTATCAGTTGAGAAATCATGAGATGGTAAACTGTGCTTTTCTTCCCTCCACTTTTCCCTTAATAATTGAGTAAGAATTCAAATAGAGTCAGAATCTTCTTATGTAGTTTGTTACCCAATGTAGGTAGAATCTGGGAAACGCATTCCTTAGTCCATCTCATTTGCAACTTCAATACAACTAACAAACATCCTTCAAACACAGTTCTTTCATCTTGTTTTACTTTCTCAACAAGGTGAGGGTCTTTTCTTTCTACAAGTTTTGAACAATGGTACATCTCTCTTCCTCTTTCAGAATTGCACCAAACAAGCTGCTATATTTTTCTTTCTAGCACAAATCACATTTTAACACAAAGCGGTTCACTAATGTATGCAATTTGCCCAGAAAAGGTGCCTTTTGTTTTGTTAACACCTGATGTACATATGAAATGCAGCAAAGCTTCTAAAGCACTGCATCTTCTTTCTGGTTGTGACAACGATTGCTTTTGCTTATATCTCACTGACAACAGGATATTTGTTTCAAGAATGTGGTGAGGGTGACTCTTTGTTCAACATGGTTGCAGGGAGCTCAGGGTCTGGGAATCATGATAATTGAGGGCAAGCATGCTGAGGTGGGTCAGGGAATCTTTATCTCTGACATCCAAGAGGGCAGTGCTGCTGAGCAGGTATGAAAATGGAAAGAAATGCATGTCTGCTCTAACAACTTTTGAGCTATCTTTTTCTCTTAAATACATATTATTGATGTTAGACCAACCTGAAGTTTGAAAAATTAGTTGGCATGATTTCAAAGTGTCATTGTTCCTTTGTAGAAATGCTCAAAGTATAGGTGCTCCCCTTCTCTTCAGTATTCTGTTCCTAGCTTCTACGCATTGAATACAAAATTTTTTTTAGCTGTTCTTAGCATTATCCTTTGCTCTCAAAGATGTCTTTTCAACTAAAATTGCAGTGACGCTTGTCTGGATGAAGTGGTCAGTCTTCAACCACAGGAATTTTGTGGCATGCCCTCTTCTGTTAAAGATCAGAAGGTTACCTGTAGTTCTTTTTAGGTTTGGGTAATTTGGTTTTAATGTTGATCTTCAGTCACGTTTTACATTTTATGTTTGAAAGTGTGTGCGCATGACCTTCACCGTAGCTGTTTCAAATAATAAGCCTGTAGACTTCAAACACTTTTACTACTATGCACTGCTTAAGCACTTGTGTGGTTTTTTTTCCACCTTCCAATGAATCTTCAAAATTCTGTACGAGCACATTTGAATTCCTAATAAACAATGATGTTGGAATTTTTTTTAAAATGCAAACTAAATTTTCAGGCGGGGCTTACTGTCGGAGACATGATCCTGGCAGTTAACAAGGATTCGTTGCTGGGCTCTAATTATGAGGCGGTAAGTTTAATTTCACTTTTAAAGCTGAGCATTTTGAAATTTTCATTGTTATTAATTGGAAAGGTTTCCTGTTGATTGCAGGCTGCATCGTTATTAAAGGAAACAAAAGGAATGGTTAACTTAGTAGTGTGTAATCCCAATAAAGCGAAGGAGGAGGAAAGGAAAGGAGCAGATGGGAAACTGAATGCAAAAGGTTCTACAGCCCGTAGTCCTACTCCGACACAACCTGCTGTCCCTGAAAAGCCAAGTAGGTTCAAAATTATTTTCATATATTGGCTTTAAGATTGCAGGTTAAACTATGATGGAGACTTTCAGTGATGTGTGTGACGTTACCATATGCCAAGCTAAGAAGGTCCATAATATATAATGGGTGTAGTGCTTGCATCTTGGCAACTCAACTGCATGCTCTTGTGTTCTATGTTACAACCAGCAGTGTTGCTTTGTGACCACCACATTTCAACCATAATTACTTTACATCTTTATGTTGACTTTAATCTAAGGTGCTGTTCTGTTATTTTTCAAATGAAAGCTGCAAATTGATGTGTTATTTATTGGTTACCTTCATAATCTGTCCTGGGTATTAAGTGTCTCCCAGGCAATGATGTGAACCACTCGGCGGGGTAGACATTTAATGGATTAGTGTTTAATGTTGAACCAAGTTGCCTTGCTAATGCCATTGTGATTCTCTTTTGTGCTTTGCCTCATCATTGTGGATATGGCATCTGCATGTGAGTATGCTTGTAGACAAGGCTGGAATAATGCAAGGTTAATGCTGTTAAAACCCTTTGAAACCTGGCGGGGTGGCTATTTTCAAACAGACAGGGAACTGTGGGAGCTGATGATGAAAAAAAGGAAGCCCTAATTTTGTCTGATTCAAAATTATTGCCTCTTCAGTTTGCTTTTTTCCCCATTCAATTCACTCTATCTTCCTATGTGCAGGATTGGATTCTCAAAACGTGCCTCTTCCTACTGCTTCACGAACCGCTCATCACTCACCATCTCGTCACTCAGAACAACCTGCTCTTCCTCCGGCTACTGCTCCTGTTGTAGCAGGACAAGAAACAACAATTGAAATAGCTAAAGAAGAGAAAGCCCTTGGCCTTTCTATTGTTGGTGGCTCTGATACTCCATTGGTAATAATCTCTCTCAAAATCAACCCTTATTCTCAAAATGTTCGTGTCACATTGACTTCAAATGTGCTTTTTTTGTTTGTCTTTTTGTAATAGGGAGTCATTGTGATCAATGAAATCTTCCCTGATGGTGCTATAGCCAAAGATGCTAGACTCAAAGTTGGTGACCAGATTTTGGAAGTAGGTGGACCTAAAGACACTGTAACCTATGATTTCCATAGCATCACTCACAGCAAAGCCATTGCTGCTTTGCGACAATTACCCGCAAAAGTGAGTATTTCTGTCAATTCTATTTTTGTTAAGAAATGAAATACTACACACTCTGGAGAGAAACTGTAAGCATTACCATTCAACTACCTTGTATCATATTGCAGGTGAAAATGATTGTGTACAGAGATGAAGCCGTTGAAAAGGGTGAAGATATTTTCGAATTAATTGATGTTGAACTAACTAAAAAATCAGGGAAAGGATTGGGACTCAGTCTAGTCGCTCGTAAGGATGGCAAAGGTGTTTACATCGCAGACCTCGTGAGTTGCAGTTTTGTTTTCCTTTTTAAATCAAAAAATGTAGAACTGTTTATTTTAGTTATGGAAGTTTAATTTGTTTCCAGATACACGGAGGTGCTGCTGAAGCTGACGGCCGTCTTATGAAAGGAGATCAAATCATGTCCGTCAATGGACAGGATCTGAAGGCAGCATCTCAAGAGGAGGCAGCTGCGGTGCTCAAGACTGTTCTTGGCAAGGTTACCATCAAATTAGGAAGATTGAAAACTGGGAAAATTAAGTGAGTATCTTAATTTTATCTAAATGTTTTGCTGAATGTTTTGGTTCTGTTCACAACACCCTCATGGGCATGCTTTTCATTGGTTATTATGCCTCGTGATGTTTGGCATGGAGTTTGGCAGTTTCTCTTGTATCTGTGCATTTTGTGGTGCTGAGAGAGTATTTTGTTGTTTTGGTAAACACAGTAAAACCCCATTACAATGAGTCTGGATCACAGAATTATCAAAGATTATGGTGTACCAGTGTTCGTTATAGTGGGATTTCACTGCATTTAGCTCTAGTTGCACTTTACTTTGTAGCAGATCTAATGCATGTCTTTGTTGTAGAACTTTAATTTTTCAAATGCCTTTTATTTTTTATTCATGTTTTTTCCCCTTTAAATTGCCTCAGAATCATAACAGAACAAAATGTAGTTTATGTTAGTTTATTAATAGACTGACCCCAGTCCTCTAAGATCAAATTATTTATTTCTAGCGATTTGGTCAAGTCAAGTGTTTCCATGGCTGCCCCAACCGCCCCTGCAGGAAATATGCCAGTCCCTGCTACCTTGCTTCCATCCATCCCAGACACTCACCTCATCTCTTTGTCGACTGAGGAACCTGGCGTACTGATTTCTTCTAAACGATCCTCTAGCTTTCGTAGGATTATGACTCGCTGGTCATTTCGTAGACGAAAACAAACATAATGTAGTTATGCTTAAGGAAGTTCATCTTTCTTTTCACTTGTACCTCTTAGGTGTACAAAGAAAGGTTATAGAGCCTTCAGAGAGAAATTTTCTGTGATTTCTACTTAGTTTCTTTTTATTTATGAATCAATGGAAGAAATATTCCTTGAAGTTTAATATTTTCAATAGAATTATGTATTAAACTTGTGCCGTTTTGTGATTCTTTGAACTGATAGTAGGATTTGTGCTGCTTATGCACACATTAATGCTCAAAATCAAAACCAGTAAAATGTTTATTTTATATAGAGAGTAGTTGAGAATTTTTTCTTCTTTATAATGATCACTTTATATGAGAGAGCTGGGGCTTTGATGTACGTCTGTTGTGTTTTCTTGCCAATAGAACCAGTCTTGCCTTGCCTATGCAAGATGCAAGGCTGGTCAATGACAGAAATTGATAAATTTATTGATGTGTTTTTGTTGCATGCTGTGCGCACGTGGATGTACATTGTAGTGGAAGCTCATGTCTGAGTATCATAATAATGCCACAATCTTGCCATCATAAGTTAGTTTGTTGGCCATACCTATCAGTGTACATTTTTATTTCTTATTTTTCATGAATGCATGTAGTAGTGCACTCTGATGCTCTTTTGGCATTTTGGAAATCAGATAGATTTTTTTTGTTTTGTAAGTTTCATTTGCTGTGCTATTTATTTAATATTTATTTATTTGAGTGTTCACCTGTGGTATCTTGTGTATGTTGTGATAGGTGTAGTGTAGGTCAATACATTTTGTTGATGTATATGAAATATTTGTGCCTGTACAATTGTTGCATAGGATGACTGTTGCCTGTCTTGGAGAAACCTGACTAGTTGGGAGCCATCAGAACTGAAAATATTTCAATTTGAGGTTGCAAGTAACATAGCATGTGGGTGCATGACTCTAAATAGAAGGGTGCATTAAAATCACCCTTTCATTATTGTTGAATGAAGCAGGGAATCATGTGCTGCTTTCATGTCATCTAGCAAGCTCTTGAGGTCTACTAATCGAAAATTCAAATGTTGCATTTACCCTAAATCTAATCTTAATATTAGATACTTCTTTTTACTGCACTTTGGGCTCCACCATTGTGATCTTTTTGTGTCAACAAATAATACCAAATGTAATTCCATATCTAGAGGAAAGGAGAAGAGGCCATTGCTGTGATTTCTACACATGCCTTTAGGTAAAATTATTTGTCCCTTATAAAGGTAGGGACATTCAGGTACTGAGGCCTTTCCAGGTTCAAATTTTAGGTGTTGCGGTGAAATGTAGGTCTGAAGTGCTGTAAAGAATAAAAAGTTTGTGTTGTTGGGGGCTAAGTGCTTGTTTTGTTTGTGCTGTGAGTTAAATCGAATTTGTGTCAACACACAGTATGGTGTGAATTCTAACCTTTTGGAGTTGTAATTTATTTTTCGTATTGGAATGGAGAAATAATCATTAATTGCCATTATAGTAAAGCAAGTTTCAACCAATCCTTGGACCTTTTCTCTTTTCTCAAAATGGGAAGAGTTGTTCTTTGTTTGTAATCACTAACATTTTGTGCTTCTGTTCCATGTCTCTAATAGGAAATGAATGAGGTAAGGGTCTTTTGTACATTTTCGTATTTTTCTGTGTCCGAGTGCTCGCAGGCTTGTGCCATACATAGAATCAAATTTGTATTTTTCTCTCGCATTTGAAAGTTATGTTATGGGAACTTCTATATAGTAGTGGTGTGTAAATTGATGATTGCTTTTGTGCACAGGAGTCGTGTTCTGCACCCAAATGGATGAAGATATATTCCCCTGCAGTTCCTTAGAAATCTCTTCCTCACTCAAGATTTCCATCAAGGCTCAATACAGAAGGGTGGACTTTGCAGCCTCAGGGACCTAATTGACTTTTTTTTTGTTTTTTGAAAGGCTGTGTACTTTTACAAAGAATGATCTCGTAATGGATACTCAAAACATTTAGAGAGATCACACAAAATTACTTCATTTAGAAATTAAAATGAACAAAGAGTAAAGCTTAAGTTACCTGCCTGAAGCTGTTGGTTGTGTGGCAAGATTTCCGGTTTTGTTACCGGTTTTAGAGTGTCACAAGGATGTAAAAATGCCAAGGGGTAACTAAACATCATAACAGTCTCAGAATGAATGTAACTGTGTTGTCTAGTTTATTCTGAATGTCCTTTTGGTTTTCCACTTTGGCAAGAGTTTGTGTCTGTGGTTTGTGATCTGGTTTATATCATTCTTTGAGAGAAATAAAAATTCCCTTCAGATTACTCCATTACTTATTTACATTATTGCAAAATGTCTCCATTGTCTCTAAATTGTACAAAGTTGTACAAAGTTGTACCAGATAAAATGTTGCAACAATATGCCTCTGTGATAAATTCATTGTATGTTGGTGACAAGTGTCTATGAAATGCAATTAATTAGTTGTTAAAAATAAACATTAACATGTATTCCAAATTAATTTTTTTGTCTGAAAGGGTTTTGAAACTTTGCAAAAGCTGACATACTTACCACTAAAATCCAAGAGCTATGTTTTTACCAAATTCCATGATATAATCTGTACTGCAAAATTATGCTCCTGAGAAAATCTGAACACAATAAAATCTACCTTTAAACCACAAACAAAACTGCTAATAATCCTCAATGAAATGAAGTTTGATATTATTTATGTATTTTCGTGCCAGTGGTTCAATAGCAAATTTCAATATGGATTATTCTGTACCTAATATGCTCATTATGGTTAGTCTTTACTGACAGGCCTGTAGTCCTATGCAGTCTCTCCTCCTGGAAGACTCATTCAAACCCATGATGAATTTCTTTTGTGTTGGGCATTTGGTAGCCTTCTTGTCATCTATGAGGTATTGTCTTATTGAAGAAGACAATAAATTTGCATGCAGTTAGTGGTACTGAGGACCAAGTGCGCAAGTCATTGTCGCTCGTCTTCCTGGCAAAACCTTCATTAGTTAGTCAATGTTGAGATTTCAGAAATAATGAGTGGCTCTTGTTAAATAGACTTTTGACTAATGACCTTCAAACATTGATGCATAATCCCCTTTTTAAAAAAGGAAGACAGGTAATTGAATACATCTTCCTTTTAAATATGGATTGTAACAACATGACCTTTCTTTGGCATGGAAAATTGTTGTTGAAATAGGTTTTGATTGGGACCACTGTTACAACTGTTCTTTGATGAGATCAATTCTGGGTTTGGATATTGAGTGTAACTTGTGTAACTACCTTAATGATCCGTTGAGAGTTTTCCCCATCACTTATTTTGTATGAAATACGCTGATTCAGTGATAGAAACAAAATAATTAGTGTGTATGCCCAGACCGAAATGTGTTAATATTTATCTTTTTTTAACGTCTATTGTGTGCTTTATAGAACTTTGTACACACATTTAAGAGTAATTATCTTAGGGTATATTGACAAATCTACTATTTCACTGTTGCTATTTTTTAAGTGCTGTGTAAATTTATATGTACTACATAAATTCATACTTACTTTCATAACTTAAATAAATTTTCTCTAAATTTATTCATTTCTAGCTCTATGAGCTGATGTTAAATCGTATGAGCAAAGCACATGTGTGTTGTACAGAAATAAAGTATGGTACCAATATGTAAGTTACCGTCTAAGTCATGTTATTGTATGTTATTTTATTCATCCCTTTTGCTAGCAAGGACTTGAGTCTATACCACTGTTGATCATATCAAAGTTTATCATCAATTGTAGAAGTTTTGCACTGAAATGCTGGCTTGGCTTCGTTACAATTGTGACATCTTAAACCTTTGTTAGAGGAATAGCAGTTAGATGCAATAACTGCCATTTCATACTTTTAGAGTAAAAGATGTTGATTTAAATATTGTCATACAATCACCACTATTTGCCATGTTGCAGGAAATTTGATTGTACTGTCATGATTAAAGTTATTGACTGATTATCTCTTCCCTTTACTTCCTCCTTTCTTTTCTCATTCACAATCTAGATCTAAGGGTGGAGTTTGAGAAGCTCGAAAAGAGTTGAAAACAAAAGAAACCTAGACAGCCACCGCTACAAGGGCCAATGCCCACCCACCAATTTTTTTGGAAACAGCTTTCCACAACTTGCCTCCCAAAAATGATGAGAAGTTGGATACAAAGGAGAAAGCAGACTGGATTTGGTCGACAATACTCTGTAATGTTTATTGATACAGTCGGACAATACAATAATCTTTTTTTCTTTTTACATCTCTAGTGCTGAAATCATTTGCAATGAGAAGTAACTGTCGTATTGATCACAACAGACACAGGAGCAGCACACATTTGACGCAAAATTAAAGTCAATAAGTAGCACTGGATTACATACAATATAGTACGGATATCTACAACAATGGGCCAACAACATAACAGAACACTGAATTCTGTTAAAAACAACATTAAAAATAATTTCCACTCTTTACTGAAGTGCTTAATAAAATGAGAGCACATGCATATAAACCGCTTACCATCTAATGACATTACAAGCCTTTCATAAATTTGAATCTCTTTACAATGTACCATTTCTAAGGCAATGTAACAAATAAATAACAAAGACTGTCTAGACAAGAACAAAATGCAAAAGTAAAAATAGATGAGCACTTACAAGCAATTTTCAGATTAAAACAAGTCATTTGGTGCAGACAGAACAGGCTATTTTATATAAACAGTTAAGAAATTTAATTATATGTAATTAAAAACATCGTGAACATGTTCACCATTTTCTATCACCATGAACAGACACGAGAAGATGATTTAAGCGTGCAAAATAATTCAAAACAATTTACATTAAAAGGGGGAGGGGTAAACATCGCACAAATTGAAAGGTTTGATTAGCCACAATCAGCCTCTTAAAATTAAGATCTCACATACACCATGCTACAACACCTGGAATGAAACACCAGATTACTTTTGTTCATATCCACTACCATCTAGAGGGATGGAAAAGAAAAAAGTAACCAGAAAAATATTCATTGGAGCTTTTAGAACAGATATAGGACAATATTGTCAGATTTATATAGGTTTGCTTTGCAACCACAAATATACAATATATAGCATTTATACCAACTAAGTCAAGGACAGAGCCATCACAGGCAGCGGAGTTTTAAAGCTCCATTCATTTAGTTCACATGCCATAGCCCTGGTAGGGCATGCCTGGAGCGTAACCAGCATTGTATGCTGGGCTATAAGCTGGCATCATCCCGGGACCCGCTGTCAGCATGAGCTGTGCTTCCTCTGTAAACATTTAAGTTAATTAGATCACAACTAGGCCAGAATAAACAGTATGAACACAGACTAGAAACAGTTACTTACGGATCATCATGGGTTTGTGCTCATGCTCTGACGTCTCAGTTTCTCTTTGTGATTCTGCTTCTTCCAATTTGTCAACCTACAAACAAATTATGGTTTTAATACACATCAAGTTACATAACACATTCGAATAAAGAAAGATTCTTGACACTTACTTTAGTAATGTACTCCCTCACTACTTGAATGAGATATGGCATGGCAAAGTCCATGATGTTGTGTCTCCATGCAAGTTCCAAGATAACATCTGGATGCAGCAGGTCGTAGCATTGGAATAAACACGCAGCAAAGCAATCAAATGATCCCTTCTCCAGGAACCATGCGAGCAACTCTTCTGCAAGCTCTGGATTTTTGGATTCTGCAGCATATTCCATTGCATCCTGTAAAATGAAACAACACCAGTTATTACACGTTTCTGTTCCACGGATGAACATTACTAGAATGAACATTATGAGTATACTGACCTTGTATAGGCGGTCCTTCTTGCAAAGTTCCACACTCTGCTTCCATCTGTTGTTGCCCTTGTACAAGTAAGCAGCAATCCTGCGGAACTCCGTCAGTTCGTGCTTTTCCAATTTTTGGGCTAAGGCAATGTTGTCAAAGTTATCAAAGGCATCAATTGATGTGCGTAACCCTTGGTAGTCTTCTTCCTCAATGAGGAGGTTGTTAAGAGCTTCATTTATTGCTTTGTTGTTAAGCGATTGCACTGATCGTAGGTAAGGTTTCACTAATTGAAGGTGCTTAGTCTTGGTGAAGAAGTTAACAGCTCGAGTATGATCCATTCGGGGAGCTAAAACAAGCAGCATATCATTCAGCAACAATGGCTTGTAATCCATGTAGAACTGAATGGCCTTGTAATACAGCTCAATATTGGCAACCTTAGTGATGATATCTTTGAAGTGGCCTTCACGCCATGCCTCTGTAGGGTGGGTCATCATGGCCAAGACAGCATTGTCATATTCTTCATACTTATCATATAGGAATACCAACTCAGCCCACAAATGAGCCTGCTCAGCAGCTCGCAGAACTTTGGGGATATTCACTCTTGACCAGAAAAGTTCCAGATGTTCCCTCATCTTGGCGGGTTTGTACTTGGAGTACAAAATGGCCAATTCAGTGAACATTCCCATATGAGCCCGCTCCAATCCCAAAGCAGCTTCCAACAAGTTAATGAGTTCTTCAAAGTATCCACGATCTTGATAATAATTGATTAAGTCTTCCAATTCATCTGCATGTACGACGATGTGCAACCCACACATTTGGGCAAGGCGGAATTCTTCGCTATCAACACAGGCAAAACATACCTCTTTCCATGTGCGAGTGCTATTTGCCTTACGAGCACCATCAACGGCACCCTGGAATTCCTTCAAGTGTACCAGGGTGATAGCAAGACGAGCAAAGTTAGAGACGTTGTTGTACAGAAGTTTGGCAGCATCATACATTTTGTCATCAAAACACCTGTCACCAATCTTCTGAATATCAGCGTGGTTAGGGCCAGAGATGAACTCTTCCAAATCAGCCAGTCTGTTTGTGCGGGCGTAGGCATAAATCAGTTCTGATTCAATGTAGCTTTCTCTTGCCTTCTTACGGGCCATTTGAAGGTAGCGAACCAAATCTTCCCAGTTCTCAGTGCGGTGAGCAGTTAAAACAACATCCATATATGCTGACGGGTCATCAGCCTTGATGAAAGAATCAATGGCTTCCTTCACCAGCCCCTTCTTAAGTTGCGCCTTGGCCAATTGACTCCAAACAGCAGGCTCATTGCAGCGCTCAGCAAATTCGTAAGCTCTGTCCAAGTTGTCAACATGATCGATGAGGACCTGAATAGCAGAGGTGTTGACGTCGAACTTCTTGAAAATAGCAAAAGCTTCTTCATACAACTGGTTGTTAATGGCAATGTTTGCAATATCCGGAGCATCATAGTTGTCCAAGCGGTTGATATATTCCATCACTCTAGACCTGTCTGCCTTGATGGCCGTGAGAATAAGAAGGTTCTGCAAGTTTCTGTGATCACTGAAGACAGAATTATCCAAAACAATCTTTTCCAAGAGCTCAATCAATTCATTGGGAAGATCAGCAGTCATGAAGGCCTTCACAGTGACTGAAATATCCTCAGGATCTTGAGTTTCAGACAAGGCGGTCTGTACCACCTGGTCAATGAGAGGTCTCTTAAAAGGATTGCTTTCACTCAAAACCTCAACCCACAATTCGGCATCACGCCTCCTGACGAGGTAGCGTGCTTCTGATTTGAACAAGGAGTTCTCATTGCAAACATTAATGAGCTCTCTGTCACATTGGCCCCGTTCATATGCCACACATGCAAGATGCGGATCACGCTTCTCACAGTATTTGCCAACTACTCTGCTGTCATAATACTGGTTCTCCTTGAGGAATCTCTCAGGATTGTTGTTGCTGTCAATGTAGATTTTAGCCAAAGCATTGTGAGTAGCAGGTTCAACACATCCCTCGTGGACACGTGACTCCAGCCAAGGCAGAAGCAGCTTCAGGCGATTTCTCTTCTCTACTTCTTCCACCAATTCATCAGTAGAGAACTGTCCTCTCACAACAAGAATAAGATTTTTGATGATGTCTTCTGAGCAGTCAACATCCAACAGGCCTCCAATGACAACGGGCAATCTTGAAGGGTTCACTTTTTGAACATAAATTTCAATGTACTTCTGGAGGTTGTTGCGGTAAAGGTACAAAACCAAATCGTGAACAAAGTCGAAGCGATCACAAACAATGATAAGTGGGAGTTGGTCAGTAAGTTTGGCTTCTTTCAGGAAATTTTTCACTCTCTCTGAATTGTAGCAGTTCGATTCTCGACAGATACGCTCAACTTCTTTAATTTGACCAGTCTTGCAGGCAGCTTGGATGTACTTGAAATGCACTTCTTGATCTTGACTGAAATTAACAATGGAGCCCAGGAAATAAAACAGACCCTCGTAGCTCTTGAAGGATTCGAAGAGGTCTATTAAAGCCTTTGTCGTTAGCTGTTCATGGTACTTGGTAGCAATTTGGACACAAATCTGCAAATTCTGTCTAATATTGTTGGTCAGCATAGCCTTCAAGCACTCAAGGGAATCTTCCACAGACAGAGTGCCAAAGAAATTGACAAGCCACTCAGGACTGAGCAGGTGCGTGTGCACCACTGCCCTCTTGATGTCATACAGATCAGTGTAGTGCTCCAGGGCTCTCTGGAGAAGTCCCGCCTTTTCACAAAGCTGGGCAATGTGAGCTCTGTCGTAATGAGTGAACATCTGGTTGCCCAGAATGGCATCAGCAACTTGGGGTGCGGAGACCAAGTTCATTTCCAGCAAGCGGGTCTGAAGAGGGCCTTCGGCAGGGCGGTTGTTCTTCAGAGCATCCAATAGGAACGCAGTGCACTGTTGCACCATGTTCTGCTCCATAAAGATGTCCACAATTTGGTTGATATCGGCAAGGGGTTCATCATCCTGCACAAGCATTTGCGCAAACGACACTCCATGGTCTGGATTGATTCTCATCACATTGCGCAGCAAAAAGACATAGTCAGGGGTGTAGCCCACTTTCTTGGCATACAAGACAATCTTGCTGAACTGGCCTGTTTCGGCAAAGCACTGGATGACTTTGTTTGGCACATTGGCACGTAGATAGACGGACAAGGCCAGAGTAGGATCTGCCTGCTTCACAAGATCTCCCAGTTCTTCAGAGCACTCAAGTTTATCTTCTTTCAGCCATTTCTCCAGCAACTGCTTCCGGCCCTGTTGCAGCACAGGCCTGCACAGCTCCAGAGACTCGAACTTGTTGAGCTGACCTTGATCCAAGAGGATGCCAAAGTACTGCAGCAGAGGGGATGTTTGTCCAGCTGGAGTCGGCACTTGCTGGAACTTGGCAATGGTAACAGGTGTACGTAAAATGCCCTTGGGAGCATTGGCAGCTACTTTGGCGGCATCAGTATAGCTGCCACTGGCAAACAGTTGGTTGAATTTGCGTACAAATAGATCCTCAGCACCCGCCAAGTTGTTTCGAACTGCCATTCTCAGAGCCAAGTCGGGGTTGTTCAGCACAGTGTTGATGTATGGAATGATATTATCTTCCTCAACAGACACTGACAAAACCTGCAATAAAAAAGGAGATTGTAGTAACATAACAACATAACAGCCAAGGCCTAGAATTATCCAAATCAAGAAAGAGAAAGGGGAAAGTACCTGTCCTTTCCTGTTGACACCAATGATCCCTCCTGATGCTTCATGTGGAGCAGTGACAAAGATTGTATCACCAGAAATTCGGTTCATGTAGATGCAAGTGGCAGATTCAATGTCATACATATGGATGTATCCATACTTGGTGATGAGATAAATGACATCATATTTCGAGCTCACCTGGAGGGCAAAGGAAATGCTTAAAAAATTTGCTTTGAACTGTACACTTTCACTCGAGAAATTGAACTATGAGCTTACCTGCATGGCAACAGGGAAATCGTTTTGAGCTTCTGGTGGGAAAAAGACATCCACAGCTTTCTTGGAGAAAGGTTGGTTTCCAGCCGGAGGTTGACCAACTTCAATGATGTGCAACTTTCCTCCCTGGACAGTGCGCACAGCAAAGCAAAACAGGGTAGACAGTTCAGCGTTGCCCTCCATCTTGAACTGGGCGAAGGAGGCGGCATGACCTTCAATGGGCTGTGAGCATTTACGCTCCACAGAGTAGAGCTGCATTGCTCCAACTACACGATTCTGCTGAGCCGAAATTCCGATGAGGAGCAGCCACTGTTGCTTGGGGTCTGTGCGATAATTTATGATCTGGCAACCATTCAAACTTGAGTGGCGGTCAAAGACCTTCTGCGGGGTTGAGTCACCTGGAAATAGGATGAAATAAGAAAAGGTGTGCTGGTAACAACAGGACAACTCATACACACTTGATAAAAAGCCTACCTTCCATGCTCCAATGGAAAACTGAAGTCTCTGTGACAAGTGCCAGAGTGTTCAATGAGATCCACTTCCAGAAAATGACATCTTCTGTCATTGTGTGGGCCTTCATTTTGCTCTTCATTTCAATGTTGAAGATTTGCAAAGTTTTTTGGGCTGAAAAACAACAAAAGAAAGTCAACATAAGTCACTGTTCCAGTCAGTACGAGACTCCACTAGTGCCATTAAAGCCTGATCAATTACCTTCCACACCAGCCTTCCCCTTGAGGGCGATGACCTTGGAAGCGGGGTTCATGATGGCTGAGTCTGCAGAGATCGGCCGCCGGATAGGGTTCGTGGGGTCGGCCATGTCGATGATGACCACCTGCGACGTGTCCCCCATCTTCTCCTTGACGCAAATGAATTTGTCCGACTCCATCGTGAGGGAGTTGAAGCTCACGGAGGCTTGGTTGATCCCCACATTTGTAAGCTGAAACAAAACCACTAAACTTGAGTCTCAGTCACCACATCCAGCTAAATTTTCAGCTTTCCGCAGCACAGCGATATGGGGCACCCCAGCCTCCAGGCAGGGCATTCCCCGCAGCCCGGGTGGGCCCGGCCAGGCCAGGCCCGCTGCCCTTGCCGGGGCCCTGCTTGCGTCACGGGGGCACCACGAGGCCCCCATCGATCCGCCAGGCTGCGGGGGCGGCAGCCCGGCAGAGCAGGGCGGCCCAAAGGCCAGCGGGCGGGGGAGGCGGGGGAGGGGCGGGAGTACCCCAGTGCACCGCACACCGCGACGCGGCCAAAGGAAAGGTGTCACACCGTCCCGCTGCTTTCGCCGCTCTCATGGTGCATTGCGCGATCCGCAGGGAGTACGAGAGAGACAGAGCGACGAGGCCTGTTCGCCAGCAGCACGCCGCGCAGCCCCGTAGGCCGCCAGCAAGCCCTTCAGCGGCCACAGCTTGTGAACAGAAATGCGCTTCGCAGTTAGTCTCTGGCACCCTGCCCAGCGCGGAGAGCGGCCGCGTCTTGCCCCGCCGACAACGCACCGCGCGAACCACGCGGCGCGGCCAAAACCGCACAGCCAAGCAGCAGACTCATTCCGAGAGCGTTTAGGTCGCTCGATCTCTCTCGCACCTCTACGGGATGCCCAATGAGTGCGAGAGAGGCCGAGCGACGAGAGCGACTCTCGGCATCACAGTGCAGCCAAGCAGCCACGCCGAATCCAGACGGGGGCGGCATTGTGCGGCCGTATGCAAAGTCGCCTGTTTACCAACAGATTGGGGCCAACGCCGCCCCGCGAGCCGCGGCCCCGCCTGGCCCCACCACTGTACTCGCGGCCACTCGCCAATTGAGGCGCCGATTAAACCGCGGCCACTAATCTCACGCCGCCGACAAGCAAAGCGCACCGAGACCGCCAGCGGGGGCAACGCCGGGAACGCCACTCCGCACGCTGACGGCGGCCATATGGCGCGCCCCGCCGGCCCCGGCCCCGCAGAGGGACAGACAGTCCGGCCGCACGGCGATCGACCGGCCGCCGCGGCAGTGGTTCGACTCGTCTCTCTGCCCCTCTCGCACCTGCGGCGCCCCCTGCGAGCGCAAGAGAGGCAGAGCGAAGCACAAGCTGCTGCCCGCGGGCACCGCGAGGAGGCCGAGTAGCGCCTAGAACACGCCGGATGTCGCGTCCTGCTGCCCCATCGCTTCGGACAATTGGCGCGCCCCAATTGGGGCTCCGTGGCGGCCGCGCTGAGCCACGCCGCCGGCCCAGACGGACACAAGGACGCCGCGGGCCGGAAAACTGCAGCCTGCAGCGCACGCCGAGAGAGCCGACGGCAACCCCGTGACGAGGAGCCGCTTCGGCCACGCTGGCCGCGTGCACGCCCCGCCGGATAGCCTGGGGAACGCCACCTGTTGTGACCCGCCCCGCCCCGCAGGGCGTTCTGCCCCAGTAACCTTTCGGCCGGAAAACCAAAGTTACACACAAACAACACCCTGCTGACATTTGGGCGGGTCGAACGGCGGCGGCACGCGCCCGCGTCTCCCTCCCTCCCACGCCCCGACGACCCAAACACGGGTGACTCACGGCGGAAGGCCCTGGAGGTCAGAGGGCCCCGCCGCCCCGCTGCACCCAGGCGATGGGCGATGCACAACCGGTTCACCGCGCAGTGGCACCTCCACCGCGCCGCGCCGGCACGTGCAAGCACCGCGGCGGCCTTGAGGGTCGCGCGCGCCCATTCACTTCAACGAGGAGCTGAAGCGAGGGGCGACCCCTCCCGCCGAGTAGTAAGTTGGAGTCGCAGTGGGGGCGGGAGAGGGGCGTGAGGGGGGCACAGTGGCATCCGTCGACGTCGCAGACCGGGGACCGCCGGCCGACCCGGTCACCCGGCGCGGGGCCTGGCCGGGCCGCACGCTGAACACGGGTCAGTCACCGCGGCCGGCGCGGCCCCTCCGCGGACCGGCGGCAGACGGCACCAGCGAGCGCCCTTTCCGTTCCAACCCATGTTGTTTCAGTCGCACGCGAACCCACGCTTCGCCAGGACAGCAGCAGAAGCCGCCAAAGCCAGCCTCCCGTTGCACGCCGCCGCCCCGCTCGCCGCGCCGGCTACGCCCCGCCACAGCTTTCGTCGCTCTGCCGCTCTCGCACTCAGGGCCGACGGGGTGCGAGAGCGGTGGAATGAGCGCGCTGGCCGCCACGGCCGCTGCTCGCATTTCCATCGCCAGCCAGGCATCGCGTGGCCGGCAGGGCGCATCGCATCGCGCATCCGGAGCAGCCAGCCGGCGCGCCGCAAGAGGCAGCCGATCAGACACCCCACGCAGACACGAGCGACACCCACGGCCCAGAGGTACCAGCCCGTCCCAGGACCACAGGTCGTCACCCCGGCCCGCCCCGGCCCCGCCCTCCGTGTCGGTCGGGCCGCGCGTACAGTCCGCTCAAAAATGTCAAACGGCTGCTTTCCAATCACAGGCACGCGCCCCGGCCCTGCGCCGCCGCACACACAGTCCGGTCAAAAATGGCAACCGGCTGCTTTCCAATCACACAGGCACGCGCCCCGGGACGCCGGGACTGATACAGGCCGCAGGGGCGTGCCTGTGCGAGCCCCTGCATGCCCCGCGCCCCGTCCGGGACCGTCCGGGCGGGAAGGAGTACAGCCACAGCCAGTCAACAAGCAGCGCAACCAGCATGGCCTGGTACACCGTATCACTAGTAGGCGGACACGCCCCACCCCACCCCGCCACCACACAACCAGGCCGAGTACCAACTCACAGTAACCACGGTGCAGACTGGCAGCGGACCAAAGCAAACCCTGGCCCATCCTCAGTCCAGCTGTGCTCATGTCACTCTGGGTCCGCTTCGCAGACAAGCTCCTGCAGTGACAGGCAGCCACAGAGGACTCGTCTATCTCAGTTGCAAATGTCAGGGCACTGCAAAGCTGGCTATCCGACAGACAGCTCTCAAAAATCTGACTGGCGCTGCTGATCGACCTGAGTGATGGGACTGTGCCTCCATTGAAACTGATTCGGAGTTCAATTTTAAGTACAGTAGTTTCATGAATAAAAATTCGCTTCATCCCTGTGTATTGAGAGCAGTATTCAAAGATCAATTAACTTTGACAGGAAAGAGTGACACCCCAAGTGATGGCTTCGATTCCCCACTCCGAATATCAAATTAGGTATTCCAGAGTTCATGCCGTTGCATAAGAGACAAAGAGGTTAGGACTGTTGCACCATAGCCACATTTCTAAAGAAACACCCAATAGAAATAGAGGGATGGGGAAATGACCCCAAGTGGACCAAGGACCCATTCATTCACACTGCCTCAAGGCAGAAGCTTCATTCAGTGTGACAAATGGGGCACCCACAGATTCAGAGGCAAGATGAGTCATCATGCCACTTCAAGATAAAAACAAAGACACAGGTTCCTGCGCGTCCTCGAACAAGCGGGGGCCGTTCATTCGACGCCCTGCGCGACAGAGCCCAAGCCACAAGGAAAACAAGCCAAGCCCCTCGGCCTAGGCGGTCAGCCAGGCGGTCAGCCGCCGCGAATGACAGTTGGAGTGCTGCGTGACGGCGAGCGGGTCAAGGGGAGTAAACGTCAAATCGCACGGCAAGGGACAGGGCACTCGGCCGCGCGCAGACATTGCAGCCCTGCACGCCCAAAATGGAGGCAGAGGCGGGTCAAATCAATCAGGGCCCGAGAGGCAGCCACACACACAGCCGGCTAGCCTAACTCGCCGAACCAGGTCAGAATCGGGATGACAGGTTCACGGCGGTAGGTCACCCGTCGTTGCGGCCGCATGGGCTGCGCGCCCAGCACGCCCCGCGGCAAGGGCCGAGGGCGCAGGGCGCGCCTCGCAGCCCCGTGGCGAAGGGCATGCCGCCGAGGGCCGGCCAAACCAGCCAGGAGAAAGGAGTCACTGAAATGGGCGTTTCATAAGACTTGGGCCCCCCACGGTCCTCACCTGTAAATGTTCCTGGAACCGTATCGGTAAAATCTGCGTCGTCATTTTGAGGCCGCGACGTTACGTATCCAGGGCGAGGAGCACAGTAATCCAGACGTTGGGGAGGAACTTGCACAGCACAAATGGTTCAATGAAACTGCCGTCTACAGAACCATCACGACAAGATTCTCAAGCTGTCATCTAACATGGCTTCCCACCACCACTACCACCCTGAAAGTAGTCCCCGAGCGTAGTGCCGTCGCGCGCCACGAAAGGAGTCACATTTCGCACGGCACGGTTCAGAGGAGCATCGACTCACAGAAAAAGTATTTCACAGGCCGCATCTTATTTTCAGAGCCCTTGAAGCGGCTCGTGCTTTCGGCTATCCCTTTCAATATTAGCCTTTTTTTTCAGCGAGGTATGCATATGGCGGAGTGATACATGCCACATGAACAGAGTCAACGCCTTTTCGGAATGTTTTCCACCGCTCGCCGCACCCTCGGAAGGAAGCGGATTTCCTGTCGTCAGTGAGCGCCTAATTCAAACCGCCTTCGCATACATTCGCACACATTTCAAGTTATTGGACTCCTCAAAGGGTGGATCAGGACTTTCTTCCAACCAAATTCAAGTTCGTAAAATGAGGAACATATCGTTTCGAAATGATTAGCGATTCTCGGTGGGACAATGCAGATAATTCGATGAGTGGAGGCAAAGGCCAGGGGAGGGGAGAGGAGGGGGGGACCGGGATCTGTCTGCATGCCCGAAGGATTTGCTTTGTTTTGATTAACTCTATCTGTGGTTGAGATTTCCCTAGGGCAGACTTGTTAATGCGCAAATCAGTTCTCTTTTTAAACGCAAGTTCAAGATGGCGTCCAAGCGGGGTCACAAGCGGAATCTCTCCAAGGGAATCCTGGAAATGAAAGTAAGAATGTGCTCAATCCGTTTCTAACCTTACCTTCACACCTGCAGTAATAAACATCTTTGTTATTAACTCATCTTTTTTATTTCCAGTTCATGAAGAAAAGTAAAGAGAAAGTTGAAAAGGAAAAAGAGGAATTGGAGAGTAAAGATTTGTTTGCTGACAATATTAACAAAGTCAAAAACTCTGAAGGGTAAATAGCCGTTTCATGTCATGAATGCAAAGGTGACGATTATTTATGGTTTTCCGGGAAAGCACTCACACATCCTCCATTTGTTTTCAGAGCTCAATATATCATTGAACAGAGTATGGTCCCTATTGAGTCATTACTCAACGGCAGGATGTCTTTCAGAGGAATGAATCCTGAAGTTGAACGATTAATGCAAGAGGAAATGTTTCACATCCAAGAAAAACAGAAAGCATTGGAGCGACTACAAAGCAATCAACCTGAAATCAGCGATGCAGAAATGGCAAGGCGTTTGGGGAAGACTGTGGCTAAGAAATTTGGAAAGAAGGGTGGGAATGATAGCGAAGATGATAGTGAAGATGAAGGTATTAGTGATGACGAGGAGAAGAGACCTCCAAAGAAGGCTAAATTTGTCAAACCCCAAGATGATTAGGGTTCCTATAGCCTAAGTTAATAATTTGGGAATTGTGCATTTTCTGTGATATTTTTCGCACTGTGAAGTCTTTTTTATTTGTCATAAATTTGATAAATTAGCATGTATTTCTTCTAGATTCAACATCAAGCTAAATAAATCATACATGCACCAAATAAAAGTGGTTACCTATTTTTTGACCTTTTCATTTTTGGAGATGCTCCTTTTGCCTTGCTTGTAAGATAAAGCATAAAAATGTAGCAAAAATTACAGTCGGTTTTCCTTTTATTTGGGACGGTAACTGACGACAACTAGAAAACCTCACAAGGGTCTCTTTCTTGGTCGTTAACGACAACTGTGTTTTCGCGCCTAGGGAGTTCCGGACCGGAAGCAGCACTCCATTTGCGACAAGATGAGAAATCGCGTTGTCAGAAGAAGTTCGGCGGTGTTGTCTGCTGCAGGCCCCTAACCCAACCAACCTACCGATTCTCTACGGTTTTACATGAAACACATCATATACTACGATAACTAAGGCATAGCAGGAACGAAATGTGCGCAGTCTTGTCTTTACTCGATATTTGTGCTCTTTTCAACCTGCTATTTGCTGTGACATAAAATATCTAGTGCGATAAAGTGCTCACAGTAACACCAAGAAAGAAATAATGGCCTTAACTCTGAAACATCATGTCTCTCGGCGGGTAAAGCAATACTACCTTTTATTGTGTCTGAAATTTGATTTTCTTAGCAATTGATCGTTTTCCATGTTGGATCCTTACAGCTTTTGGAAGTCTTCGGACAAGGGACACCGTCGACAAGTGATATCGCCAAACTTGCTTCAAAAGTGAATCTTAGGAAATCTGCTGATTTTAAAATTGGACTCTCTGTTCCGACTGATTTTCTCAGCGCTTGCACCCAAAATTTTAATCTTGGAAATGTTGAAAACAGCCTCAAAACAGATAGTATTTTCAATTCCGTTTCAGTTCTCAAACATCAAGGCAAAACGAACATTTTCCTCCACCTTCATCAAGAAAATTTTGTTCGTGAGATCCTTGAAAACAATGCTGCCAAAAAGCCTTTGCCATCCTTTGGCAAACGAGTCATTGTGGAATTCAGGTGCTAAGTGTAATAAAAAATGTCACTTAATATTTTTTTACACTACCAATGTTTAACTTTTGTATGTCTCTTGCAGCTCTCCTAATATTGCCAAACCAATTCATATGGGCCATTTACGATCCACAATTATAGGCAACTTTATTGCAAATTTACATGAATGGTTTGGGTATGAAGTATTACGCCTTAATTATTTAGGGGACTGGGGGACCCAATTTGGATTAGTCAAGGTAGGTCTAAATGTTTCCTTAAGTATGACATAGCATAATAATAATAATATCTTTTTTTGCTTTTTGAAAATATCATTAGGTGGGGATGAAAATTTTAAATCCCTCTCAAGAAGAATTAAGCCAAAAGCCTCTGTCTACACTATATCAGGCATATGTTACTGCTAATGCAGCAGCAGAAAAAGATCCTAATTTGTTAGATGATGCACGGAAAATATTTATGAACTTAGAATGTGGAAAGCAGGAAGACATCTCTGATTGGAAATTATACAAAGAGTAAGTTATATCATTACAGTACTTACATGCGTTGCATATTCTTTGCTCATATGTCTGTAAACTTATCATAATAGACCAATATTTTTATAACAGGTATACTATAGCTGAATTAATGAAAACCTACTCTCGGCTGGGAATAGTCTTTGACAAATACTCTTGGGAATCTGACTACAAAGCTGATTCGATTGTTCATATTCTTAAACTGCTAGACTCAAGTGGACTCATGGCAACTGACAAAGAAGGCCGTTCAATTGTTAATGTTGCTGGTAAAGAAGTTCCTGTGCTTAAAAGTGATGGCAGCACACTTTACCTTACCCGTGATATTGCAGCAGCTATCGATAGGTACAGTGCCATAACCCATTAAGTCTGATCTGTTTTTTTAGAATTGCTGTGTTCATAGTTTTTATCCTTTTCTTTTTTTCCCAGACAAGAGAAATATAAATTTGATATGATGTACTATTTAGCAGATACGTCACAGCATAGACACTTCATAAACCTCTTCCATATTCTTAAAGACCTTAACTTACCATGGTCTGAAAACTTGAAACACATAAGATTTGGTCGTGTGCGTGGTATGAGTACTCGTCAGGGGCAGGTTGTATTTCTGAATGATATCCTTAACGAAGCACATCAGCTCATGATTAAGCAACAAAAGGAAAGTCCAAGTAAGTTTCAAATTAAAAACGAAGGCATCACACTCAGTTTTGATTCAGAGGGAACTCAATAGCACTTGTCTTTGTCAGATACAAAGGTTGACCTTAAGGAAGACCTCACCACTGCTGATGTTCTTGGAGTTTCTGCAATTGTGGCTGCAGATTTGATTCATAAAAGACAAAAGGATTACACCTTTAACTGGGAATCTGCTAGATCTGTACTGTTAATTTTTATTTTTTTTAAATCTAATTAAAACTGAAGTTTGCTTTCTTGCCACACCTTTGAATGAGGTCCCTTGATTTCTTTGCATTATTTTCTCAGATGACTGGGAATACTGGAGTCAGACTGCAATATACCCATTGCAGGTTGAAGAGTCTTCATGAAAAGAGTTCTTTGACCTCTGCTCATGTATGTGACCCACTGCTTTTGTCTGAACCTGCAGCTGTAAATTTAGTGTTTGAAATCTCAAGGTTTGTTAATATAAGTTCGAGGAAAACTAGTTAATATATAAGTTTTCCCATATTTTGTTATGTTAAAAAAATTTTGTTGCAGGTTTGAAGAAGTGCTTGAAAGAAGTTTTGATGACTTGGAAGCCAGCAAACTCTCCGAGTATTTGTTCACACTATGGTAAGAATACAAATTTTATATTTCACATGGTCTGGTTGTGAGCAAAGCATGTTATAAAAATTATTTTTTTTAAATTTCTTTTTGCAGTGATGCTATTAACAAAGCCTTGATTGCTCTTCAAGTATCCAATTCAGGCAAAGCAGGAGAGCAGAGATTACGACTCTTTGAAGAAGCAAGAATTGTTCTCCATAGAGGCATGACTCTTATGGGTCTCTCACCATTAAACTGCATGTAGTTATATAAGGCTGATTCTCTAGGTGTAGCAGGTAATAATAAAAACGCTATTCTAAGCAACATATTATAGTTATATTTTATAAACCTGTAATCAGAAGGTTGTCAAATCAGAGCTCATACAAAGTTCAATATTAACTGCACTCAGAAGGAGAATAGTGTCATTCTACAATTAAGTTAAACAAATTAAACGGCATATCTGAGACAGTATACGACAAAATGCAACTATAATAAACATGATGACTAAAAAAATGGCAATGTGCTACAAACCTAAAATCAGAACACAATAGGTTATTAATAAACTTGACTTTAGTCTTGTACATCAATATAACAGAAGTATCCTCAAAGTCCAAAATCAAAAGACAGCGGGGTAACCAAACATGCATGATGTAAACTGAACAATAAGAATTATGAACAATACAGAACAAGAAGTTTATCTAAGACCAGTAAGGACAATTTAAAAATCTTTTGACATATAATGTTGCCAGAGTTTACAAACACACTCTTCAAAATGTGAAAGAAAATTGATTTCAAGATTCACAAACAGAAATAAAGAAAGGGAGGCACATTGTTATCACTGTGGATTAAACTTAAGACATTCACAATTGTAAGGACTAGACTAAAAGATATTCAACGCAGCATTACAAGGGTTCCATTATTTGTACCATACACAATACCTTGTCCTGAAACTGGAGCCCAACGAATGCAATTGATGCCTACGGGTGCACTATTCAACGGTTCAATATAGCGGTACAAATTTAAGCGTCCACGAGCTCCGATAGGCCTACCTGGCTTTGCACCCTCCAGTCTGAAAATTTGTGCAAGAGCATGCTGATCATTTGGCATCAGCATCGCTCTTCTTGTAGCAAGACCCACCAAAAGGTAAGCAGATGATGGGGACAAAGCAACAGAAACAGCTGGCTGGTCAATACTGGTTGTGTACAAAAGTTGCCCAAGAGATTCCCATACAAGGCTGTACACACCTGAAATAAAAAAGAAAAGAAAAAGGTTAGTAATTGGAATATCTTCTTCTAATTTTTCATGATTTGGGACAATTGAATGTACGGTTACCAATGGTTTGTGCAGGTGTTGCAGGTAAAATTTGAGGATGACCAGAAGGGCGAGTGGTTGGTAAAAGTGCAACCAATAAATGTCCATCTGAAGATATATCCACACTGGCGTCATTATGGATTTTACATTCAGAGACAACAAGGTTTTCTTCGCCTGAAAATATAACAGATTACAACGTAATGTAAAATCTGCAAGGCATTATTTTTTTACTTGTAAAAGAGGAAGACAAGTGAACAATATGCACACAGTGATTGTGACGTGATTATTCTGTTCTACCTACCCTTGGTTATATCAGGAATGATGCCACGAGAGAAGTCCCATAACTGGATGCGATGAATTCTGTGTTCTTCTCCAGTAAAGTTTGGCTCTCGAACAAAATGTCCAATATCTTCATTAAAAGATAAGATAAATTAATTATTACATTTTGGTAAGGATAGCTTCCACACAGTATTAAAAATAGCAAAAGAAATGAGTACAACCAAAGCCAAACACAAACTCACTTCGAGTATAATCATAATGAAAAAACAGAGATTGCTGAGCAGCCATATCTGCATCTGATGAAATGGACGGCCTATCTTGATTCTGACGTGAAAAGGGAGGTGGCAGCAGTCGAGTTCGCAAACGCATATAACCTGGTCTTGAGACCCCAGTAAAAACAGAATTAAGTGCTTCATAATAGAAAGGTGGTTGTTGTTGTGGCTCTGGTTGCTGCTGCATCTGCAGAGCTAGCTGCCGCGCTGCCTGCTGCAGAGCTTGTTGCTGTGCCTGCTGCTGAGCCTGCTGCAGTCGTTGCTGACGTTGCTGTCTTTGCTGCGCTTGCTGTATTCGTTCCTGTTGCTGGATTTGAATTTGTTGGTGAAGGTATTCTATAGATTGTCGGGATGTGTGTGAGATTCTTCCAGACACTGTTTCGCCTGGCGAATCATTGAACTAAAATTTTAAAGGAGAAGAAAGAAACAGTTAATGTGTTTGTGTGAAATCTTCTATTATCAATGTCTTCAATTTGATTACTATAGTATTTCAACATTACCATAGGCGTGTATGGAGGAATAGGCATCAAAGGAAGCCGTGATACTATTGATGCAGCCTCTTCTTGCAGACGTCTTCTCATTCTGAGATGTGCCTCCATGGGTGTAGGAGGTCTACCACTGCCAGGTGCCCGGACAGACGCTACTACATTATGCAAATTTACCAGCCAAGGTCTTATGTTCTGAGAAGTAAAAATGGCAGAAGACGGAGTGGAAGAGGTAAAGGGAGTCGCAGCAGCAGAAGAAGGAGCATGTGTAAGGGACGGAGAAGAAGAGGAATTAGGAGGGGATGGGGAAAGGGGAACAGGAGAAGGAGAGGAAGGGACAAGAGAAAGAGGAGACACAGAGGAAATAGAAGCAAGGGTGGTCGGAACAGTAGACAGAGAGGGAGGTTCAAGAGAAGGGGGAACAGAGGGGACAGACGAAAAGGCAAGAGAAGAAGAAACAGGAGGCAGAGAGGAAGAGACAAGAGGAACAGGAGACAGGAGAACTGAAGATGGAGAGGAAGATGAAGGGGGAGCCGGAGAGGAAGAAAAAATGGGTGACACTGAACTATTATTAGACGAGCCGGCTGCATCATTCAAAAATGAAGGTTGTGAAGGACGGTTCTGCGTTTCATAAACCATCAATGGGTTAAGTCTCCCAGAATTAGTAGTAGTAGTGTTATTCCCAGATTGGGTTGATGGTGGATTCCATATGTGAGGAGAGCTCACAGGTATCCTGCGGGGAAGGCAAATGATAGTTGAGATACAATTATTTTAACAGGCACTTTATTCTCAATTGATGGAGAAA
This sequence comes from Stenchaetothrips biformis, assembly GCA_030522485.1. Lineage (NCBI taxonomy): Eukaryota > Metazoa > Arthropoda > Insecta > Thysanoptera > Thripidae > Stenchaetothrips > Stenchaetothrips biformis. The sequence continues at coordinate 7,009,809 of CM060096.1, forward strand.
CTATACCTCTGTTGAGATGATTGTGGTTGGTTTCCTGATGAATTAGAGGTCCAACAAACACAAGGACGTGGGATTGATGCTTCTACAGAGGCTTCTTCAGGATCATTTGACTCGTAAGAGGAAACAAAATGAGTCAGTAAGAGATCTGTTAGTTCCAATGCCAAGTCAAGCAAAATATACAACCCCTGAAGCAACCAAAAGGCTGAAGACATATTTTGCACATGTTCAAATGCTGGATTGCCTTGGAAATCGACTGGAAGCCCATTATGAGAAGAGAATGTTGATAAGCTGTCAGCCATCAAGCGCAGGAGTACCCGTCCTCTTCGTCTAGTATTGTTAATCATGGCTGTTTGGGCACTTATATTTGTGGATCCTGGTCTGATAGGAGATTCTTGATGATCATTACAACTGTTTTGCTGCCCTCGAATCTGCTGAACCATTTGAATTTGCCGTGACAGTGTGTGCGTCAACCTAGTAAGCAAGCGACTGGTAACGTTTATAGCATCAGAGGAGCTATTGCTTTCTTGAGGTGTATGAGAAGGTTCCCCTGAAACATTAAAATGAATAATCAATCAATGAATAACTGCAACATGTACATCTTCCAAATATTTTTGTAAGCCTGTATAGCTTACTTAACTTGCTCAGCAATGAAGAAATACTAACCTGTATTCCTGAGGGGAGAGTTGTCGTGACTTTCCCCATCCCTATTTCTTTGAGAAGGATCTAATGCATTTCTTTGCAAAAACATTAAGTGGTCAAGCCTTCCTGTGATTGCTTCCAGTTGGCGAGTAAATGTTGGTTCTGGTAGGGGCTGAGAAGCCTCCTGCCTGGGTGCATTTTCATCTTCCTGACTTGGTGCACCTAATTCTGCTTCATGACTTGGTGCACCCAGATCAGCTTCATGACTTGGTGCACCCAAATCAGCTTCATTCTCCCTAGCTGTACTTGTCTGAGAGTTAAGTGTGATACTGTTAGCTCCATTTCCTTGCTGAAAATTATTCACCTCGCACTTTGGAGAACTGTTTCCCCTCACACAAGTTTTACTCCTTGGTGATTCAGTATCTGTGTTATCTGAATCACTTGAGGTCTGAGTATCGATGAACTTGTGTTTGGGTGGAGTTGTTCTGTCGTCTTCCCGTTTTCTTTTCAATGCATTGCTTCTACCATTAAGTTTGTGGGATTCCTTTGAATGACCACGGCTAGGCCCAGCTTCACAATCACCACTATCAAACCTTTCCTCTTCTTTATCTTTAGTAGCTTTCCCAACAGGACTACTTAAAGTGTCGTTTGTTCTGATGATTGGTTCCAGATCTTCAGTTTCTGAGTCACTGGAAGAGGAATTACTCAAGACAGGTGTTCGCAACATAGATGAAAAGCAGATACCAGAACTAGTGGAAGGTAAATTAGCTGGATCAATATCCAAGTCAGTTGCAGAAGATGCAGGAACAGCTGTACTTTCAAAAGAAGGTTGGTCTTCTGAGCTTCTTGAGTGAGCTTGCGGTCCACTTGCTTGTTGACTGTTAAGTCTGTGGTGACTAGCTGGCACTTGCCAGAACAAAGAACTGGAACTTGAGTACTCAATTCTGTGGCCAGATATACCTGAAGCATTACTTGTTGTATCCCTTCCAAATGGTCTTGGATTAGTCTGTGTAGAAACCTGTCAACATACATTGGACAAGTAAATCTGAGTAAGATACAAATATGATTAGGGATTTTCATTTCCTTTCTCCATTTTAGTAATCATCATTTACCTGCGACAATGGTGGAGCTGACACCATAGAGGAGAGAGGTGGTGCAGGTGGTGCAAGGGGAGGGGATGAAGGTGACAGGGGTGAGAGGGATGACAGGTTGGGCGAGGGGGGGGAGGGTGAAGCTGAGGAGGGTGGCGAGGGCAACGATCCCAACCCGAGCAGCAGCTGAGGCGGGGACAGAACACTCGACATTCTTGGGGCCTGGACGGACTGCATTAAGGGTGGCTGCAGGGGTGGATGGGCTGGCTGAGGGGTGTGTTGGGTCTGTTGAGGTGGAGGAGGCGGGGGTGTCGGGGGTGTGACAGGGAGGTCTAGGAGAGACCATCGCTCTGTCTGAGTCTCAAGTCGGAACAGAGGGGGAGAGCGGGAGGAGACCAGGGGCGTGGAGGTGGGCGTGGAGGTGGGCGTGGAGGTGGGCGTGGGCGACTGGGAGGGAGATCGGGTAGGCGAGCGTGAGGGCGAGGTCTGCGTGACGGGACCAGAAGAAGTTGGAGACGCCCATCTACGCCAAACTGGTGGGGACTGTGCGACTTGAGGTTGAGACTGGGCACTGCTTGTAGAGGCTGGTGCTGCATCTGAGGTCGGCGTGGTCGCCCTCACCCTCAGGAAGAAGGGTGGGTGCCGGATGTAGACCGACCCTCCGCACAGGGAGCACCGAGCCACGCGCCGGGAGAGGTCTCTCTGGGTCTGGAAAACAACTTGTTTATTCAACTTCTTGCTCATGGAAGCAAATGTGTATGTACCAGTCACAGACACTTACATGCCCTGTGAGGCGCAGAGAATTTAGATTGTGAAAACGCACTCGTAACCTGGCCTGATGCTGTCGGAGTTGTAATTCTTGGTATTGCTGATGAACGTGCAAACGTAATAAATTCCTGGCAAGCTCCTCTGTCATGACACCATTTTGAACCACATTCATTGTTCCACTAGAGCGGATTCTCAAAAGTCTTTCCCGAACTGCTGAGTCCGTTCTTTCCATTTGGGGAAGACGGATATGTAGCACATCACCATCAGGTCCACTGTATTGGGTCCAAAGACGAAAACCTGAAGATGGACCACCACTAGAATGCTCTGGACTCGCTGGGGAAGTTTGCTGATTTGAGGTAGCATCCAGTGGAGCAACAAGTGGGACTGATGGTTCTTGTGGTACCCGCTGGGCAGTCACATTCTGACTCTGTTCATTATTTGGAGATTGTTGTGATTGATTTGAATGTCCTGTAATTCAAACCATGCTGTCATTAAAACTGAATTTAAAATTATAATGGCTTTTAACAACAAAAAATTGAACCCACTGAGGCTAATTTACAAACCTGATAGAGATGCCGCTCTCCTCAGGCTACGAAAGATTCTCATTAGCATATTGTCTGATGTGCGGATAGATGACTGACTATTTGTTCTTGTATTTCTCAATGGCTGTAAAAAAAACCATAGAATTCAATTTGAAAAAAAAATTCACACAAACGAAATGAAGCACATGCACACTTTTGGATGATAGTTACTTGTTCTTGTGATTGAGGTGGGCTAGTTGCATCAAGAGTTACCTCAAAATCACTGTGCCTTCCACCGAAGAATCTGAAAATTACAAGGAAGGATTCAGTAATCCTGCAGCAAAGGGTGATCAATGTAAACGTGGTACTTTACCTTGGGGGGGTAACATGTTGAGATGAAGAACGTACACTACTAGTACTGCTACGGAAAGGTCGTGAAGCAACATTTCTTCGCCTTCCCCAAAAATACCTATATTTTAATAACTGACTCTGTTGGGAACCAGAACTCCCATTCATTTGTAAGCCATTCATACCACTGGCACTGGCACTGAAGTCTCTCGGAGGAGAATGAACACTTGCCCTGCTGAATACACATCCGTAATACTTTTCTTCTTTACAATAAATTGAATTTGACAGCTTTTAATGCACTCACCTATCTGATCTTGTTCCTGCTTCAGAAGTTTGATCCAATTCTGATGCAGAGGAGGTCTGATAAGGTGGAGATGACTCTGAATCCTGTCTAGGCAAATGCCTGACAGGCTCCAACAGCTGATCCACACTGTTCAATGGAGAGGGCTGGGATATTGATTCCTCCATTTCAGTAGGACTTGACTGTGATGACCGTCCCGATGTAGTTCTTTGAGATCGCAAGATACCTGCAGTGGTGCCATGCCGTCTAGCAAAATTCTGACATCTCAAATATAACATTCTACCTGCATGATGAGGCCTCCGATGAACATTCCCTCTCAGAATTGATCTGGGAGTACATCTTGATGTGGATGAGTTTAAAAGCCCATCAAATGTGCTCGGTACAGATCTTCTGGCACTAAAACGCGAGTTGGGAGAACTGGGGTGAGACAGTTCTGAAGAGAGTGAGTTGGTTGGTGAATAAGTTGAAGGAATATTTGGCTGCAGGCCAGTGGATGTGGGTTGATTTCCACTTTGAAAAGATGAAGAAGATGCAGGCCTGTTAGCATTGCTGTTTCCCTCATCATGAGTCAAGTGAGAGAGCATTTCTGTGATAGCCTCAAAAGATGATCTCTGCCAAGCATTAGATGCAAGAGTTGTATTTTCCCAAATGCTTGATTGAAGTGAACGTATTTGATCTCTCAACTCAGCCCAGAGCTGACGAATATGGCTCAAACGCGAGCTGCTCATTTTTGGTAAGCAACTGTTGGCAGATTAAGTGTTGATATAGTACGAAGCAAAAGAGAACATGTTTCACAAAAGCAAACATTTTTGCCATAGTTACAAAAGAGCACTTACACTGAGCAGTGTTGCATATCATCTATGTGTTCAGATAAGATATAAAAAATCTGACGAATGTCCTCACTTAAATTATTGATTTGATTTGAGACATCTAAATCTCCATTTGAAAATGAAACTTGGCTAGACGTTGCTGTGAAATTTTGACTCCTAAAATTTGGAGACCTAGAAGTAGATGTTGATGAGGGGCCTAGACTGGGGGAAACACCTGTAAATTCACAGAAAACATCAGTAAAATTAAATGCAAATACCATCCAAAAAGAGGGAAACATGTTGTACCTAGGTGCATAAACCTGGACTGCCGATTTGTGACCCTTCTCTGTGGTGAACTTCCTACATTTGAATCTGATTGATTCGAAGTGAACTGATTGGTATTGGATGAAACATCAACAACATCATTGGAACTTGAAGCTGTCCTTGGGTCCCTATTACTAAAAAAATTTGGGGAAAAAAATTGGAAAAAGTAAAGTAAGCGAAAACAAAGGGACTTTCATTTAATGAAGGATTACTGTGCAAAATTAATGACCTTACCTATCACAAGGTGCAGTTGCTGAAGACACATTAGCTGCAAGACTTCCAATACCTACAGGGTTTGAACCATTCAGTCTTTCACTGCCAAAACCCCTCAAAATACCTTCACTCCGCCATGCTGCAATCGAAAAAAACCAAGTCAATTCTATTAGATCCCAGCAAAAAAAATAGCTCTTACAATAAGGCGATCAAGAGCACAGAAAAGAAAACTCACTGGAATGTTGATTAACATGTCTGCGTTCTTGGAAAGATTCTGACATAAAACTCCTTAGCTGATTACTAGCACTATTAGATGTGCCTAAATTCCTTGTGCTTCCAGACTCATTTAAGTTGATTAACCTAGTACTATTATTAGAATCCAATGCATTGCTTTCTCCATTCATGGGCCTCCTCTGTGAGATTGTTTCATTTTGGGCATTTCTTCTAGCATCAAGGAGTAACTGCAGTAACTGCACATTCTGTCTCTGAAATTAAAAAAGTATTGAATAGATGTCCTGCAACTGCTTGTCTGTAGTGATATATAACATTGAAATGCAGGATACTTACAATTCTCCCCTCTAGCTGAGAGGAGGAAACTCTATGAGCTGTTGGTGTTGACACGGACACTGCAGAGCTAGGTTGCGATGATGATGGAGTAGGTGGACTTGGTGGTGGTCTTGATAATGTTCCACCTAAACCTGAACCTAATCCAGTACCTAAACCGGCACCCAACCCATTTCCTAAACTAGAACCCAAGCCAAGCCCCGATCCAGATACTGCTCCTGAACCTGAACTTTGACTAGGCCGACTAAACAAGGGCCCAAATCCTGGCCGCTGCCCACTTGGTCGTGGTCCAGTGTGACCACCTAAGCGGCTAGCAGCAGGTCCAGGTCCAACACGATCCCATTGAGATACCACTGGTTTGGGAATTTCTATTCCAGTCACAAGCTTTGATCCAGAATAGTCAAAAGCAACATATCGAATCTTTTCCTTCTCATTCAGCGTACTACACTTTGCAAAAGGTTCTGGCTGACTCCAATCCCAAAACAGGATCTCATTGTATGATGCAATAACAAGAAGATGGTCTGATGGGTGAAAAGCAAGTGATGCAATGGATGTCTGTCCTTCCACAGTCCATAATTCACTTCCACCCTGAAAGAAAAAAGTAACATGGAGCAGAATTGCAAATTTATTGTAATCTGTCAAACATTTGACACCTGTTCCCTTACGTGCAGGTCCCAGACTCGAACTTGACCACCTAAGCATCCAGAGGCAAGAATTTGATTAGACGACGGATGAAATGCAATACACCATGGAGTGCGAGGGTGGCCACTCAAGGTATTTAAGTTTTTGCCAGTTTTAACATCAGTTACATAGACATTGTGATTGCCATGTGAGGATGCCATTTTCTTCCTACAAGCACAAGAGATGGTGGTCAGAATTTTTTGTGGCACTCTTTAATGTTAACTCTCACCTATCACTAAAATAACTTACCCATCTGGACTGAAAACCATTAAGTAAGTAGAACGAGTAAAGTCAGGAAGATCACATTTCTGGAGAAGGAAAAATAATAATAATATTAATATTTCTTTTTGTATGTAGGTTCCATACAATCGCAAGTTGAATGAGACATACTGTTTCTTTGTGTGCCTTCAATATTAGCTTTTCCTCTGCAGCAATTCGAAATTCTGAAGCTAATTGATTTAAACAGCGGGATGAACCATATTCCCGCATTGCCACTGCATGGGGAATGTTTCGGTTGGGTGACACTTCTTTGTACTGAGGAGTCATCTTGACAGGAGTTTTGTCCTGCTTACATGAAGGAGAGTTTTCCATCTACAACAAATAGTGTCATGAATTACTTAAAATAAACAAAAGTTCACTGATAGCAGTTGGCAAGAAGAGCCCAATTTATTTGCTGAACTTCAAATCCCTGATTGCCAACATATAAATCTCACCATCACTAGCAAAAAAACTATGTTGATAGTACTAAACCGTCAGATTCCAAAACAAATGTGCTATTAGCTTTCATACTAGTGGGGTCAAAAAATGCAACTCAACACAGACTACCTCTTGATAAAAGTGACATAACAGGTTAAAAACAATAGTACAAGAAAAACGCTGACTCTCACGCAATGGAAACGAAAAACAAGATCAATTTAATGGTAGGTCTCAACCTTATTAAATTCACAAAGGAAAAAAAAACACCAATCATAATAATATGTCAGTATGGGAGAGAGTAAGATATACGCGCCCATTAACTAACTGTCAAACACTACCAGACTCGCACAGTTTACCAGTTGATTTTTAAAAAATGCTGAACTTTAAGCTTACGTCGATCTTGTCCTTCAGCTCCTCACGAGCATGAGCGCAGAAATTGTTTAAGTTGTGTCGTTATCATAATTTTTGAGGTGTTACACCTTGATGTTGTGCGTGTAAGGTCGAGCACTGCACGGAAGCGGTAAAATGCTTATACCCAGAGGCTACATTGTCATTGCTTTGTTTTGTTGATTTGGTCGGTTTTGTTTTTCAAATTATCCAGCCTAGCGAGCATCGACACTATGAACTGACTGAATGACAGACTTGCGTCGTGTTACAGACATTTATTTGCTGAAGAAGACATTTACAGCACGCCTCGAGAAGCTTTGTGGAAACTGTTTTGGTGCTGGGCCACAACCTATAAGCCGGTATTAGCGTTGTTCGGTTCTGAGCGTATCGCACCTTAATTGTCACTACTCAGCGTAGAAATCAAGACAGGTAAAGAAATTGCTCATGTTGAAGCTCTATCCGTAGTCTTATATTCGATCCTCTTCATTTTGATCACTCCGGCACAACCATAACCTCGTACGAGATGGCTCTGCCTACCCGCGTTGGAATCTGTCCAGTAAACTTCAAATTTCTTTGAAGTGTATTGCTGTGCAGTTTTCTGCTGTTCTGTGACATTTGACATTCGTGTGCTTCCAGTGAAAATGTCTGATTGGGAACGAGCAGGTGCTGGGAAAGAGAAGTCTACGGATTCCAACATCCCTATTATGAAACTTGCATCTACATCACGAGGAGATTTGCGCAGTGCCTTTGTGGAAACTGATGATGAAGACAGTGCCATGGAACCCCTTAGACAAGACTTTCTGTTTTTTGACAATCAATCCCAACAAGGACCCTCCAGATGTGCACCATCCTTTGGCAATGACTTCGACTGGGATGAACCTGAAAGCCTTGATGGAGGTAGTGTTTGTGATCCACAGGACCAAACTGGAGAAACTGATTCCGCAGAAGAGCAACGGCAGCGTGAGATTCTCAATCGTTATCTTAACAAGGAGATATCATTTGTTGAGTATGCTCAGTTAGCTGGTGACTCTACTGGTGAGGAAGGAGGAGTCGAGGCAGCACCTTTAGATGACCCACCCAAATTTGATGTTGTGTCCAACTCTACAAGTGCTGAAGCATTTGAAAAGGAACTCCAAGCAAAGCCTCGTCTTCGGCGCCGCAAAAGGATTTTACCACCTGCTCTTCAAGGACTCATGGGAGAGGCAAATTTAACTTATGCTCGTGGTGATCATGCCACTGCAGAAAAAATGTGCCTAGAAATTATTCGTCAGTGTCCAAATGATCCTGAGGCATTCAACACTCTGGCCCACTTGTATGAAGAACAGGGATTACCAGACAAATCATTGCAAGTTGCACTTATTGCTGCCCTGCTAAGCCCAGGTGACCCCAATCAATGGATCCGTTTGGCATTGATGTCAGAAGAACAAGGAAACTTGAAGCAGGCAATTCAGTGTTACACTCGAGCTATTCGAGCTGACCCTTCAAATCCAGAAACACACATGAAACGGGCTGGTTTGTTTGAACAAATCAAAGATCACAAATCAGCAATAAAGTGTTATACTCGTTTACTAAGTGTCCTGACCCCTGACCATGGCCCCCTTATTCTTGAACTTGCTAAGAAAGTATCTTATTCTCATCATAAAGATGGTGATCTTAGCCGAGCCAAAGAAGCTATGGAAATGGCATTCCTGAAAGTGCCAAATGAAGTCCAGTCGGAAGAGGTCAACTTGTTTTTGGATTTGCTTCTGCAACTCCAAGATTACCCAAGGGTGCTGGAGGTTATGGTCTCACACTGTGGTGTTGAAGTGATTACTGAACAAACTGATGATAATGACCTTATTGTAACTAGTTGCAATTTTCCTGAAGATATTCAACTTGATCTGTGGGCCAAGTTGGCAGTTGTTCTGATTCATTTACGTACTTTGCACCTTGTGGATGAACTTATTGAATATCTTCTTCAGCGTGTTGACTGTGAGATGGCAGGTGATATATATCTCGATGTAGCTGAGGCCTTAATGGCTGTAAACCACCATAAAGATGCGTTGCGTCTTCTGCGACCTTTGGTTGAGAGTAAAAATTATAGTTTAGCTGCTGTTTGGCTGCGACAAGCGGAATGCCTTCGAGTTTGTGGCCACATTGAAGAAGCTGTAGAAGCTTATGAGCAAGTAGTTGATCAGGCTCCACAACATGTAGATGTACGAGTGACACTGTCTACACTGCTTACCTCTCTTGGTCGTGAAGAAGAAGCGATATCTGTTTTGACTCAGGATGCTGATCGTGAAGTTTTAGATCCTGGCTTATTATTTAAAAGAGCAAGTCTTCTTAAAGAAGGTGGTCTTGAGAGAGCAGAAGAGTTTCTTGCGGTGGGACAGTTACTTCTCTCACGTCATTGTGTACGAATTAGAAATAGAGAGGAATTAGATGCCCTCTGCAGACTTCGGCGCATTGACAAAAAGAATATGGCACTTAAAGAAATTCGGGATTTGCGTGGAGAGGCTCAGCAGGACCAGGATGCTCCAGAATTTACTTATGGTGAAAGAGAACCGAGCAACATAGAAGAGTGGGATCTCCTACGTAAACTGTGTGATACATGCCTTAGTCTTGGCCGCTTTGGTCAGCTTGAACGTTTAGCTCTGTCTGCTCTTGGATCAAAACGATTTTACACCGATTTAATGGCAGCTGAGGTTGAATTCTTGAGTCTTTTGGCTTGTTTACACAATGGTGATGCATATTATGGATATAATCTTGCACGTGACTTAGTTGTGAGGGAAGTTGATAGTTCCCGTGCATGGAACTTGTTCAACCTTGTAATTCAAAGAGCTGATGACGTACGTCATAATCGCTTCATTATGAGATTTCTTTCAAGAAAACCTAACCACCCAGCTCTGACAGTTCTACATGCCAACAATTGCTTGGTAGCTGGAACTTACAAATATGCCTTGAATGAGTATGCTGCAGCATTTCGACGTGAGGAGAGTCCTATGTTAGCATTTCTTATGGGCGTGACACTAATTCAAATGGCCTGTCAGAAGTTTTCTGCCAAAAAACATTCTTTGGTTACTCAGGGTATTGCCTTTCTTTGGCAGTACAAAGACCTCCGTGGACCATGTGGTTTACAAGAAGTATATTACAATATTGGACGTGCCTTCCATCAGTTAGGTTTGGTGCCAGCTGCTGCTCACCATTATAAATTAGTGTTGGAAACTGAGCCTCCTGAAGAACCAATGCTTGATCTTCGTCAAGAGGCTGCTTTCAACTTGCACCTGATCTATGTGAATGCTGGTTCTAAAGATCTAGCTCAAATGTACTTAGATAAATATGTAGTTGTTTAGTCTAATTCCATGGTAAAAAAATAAGATTATTGTTTTAACTGTGATACTTTACTGTGCTCTAACTTTCATCATGTGAGCAAGTACAATATACCTCAAGCTCAGTCATATTCCCCGGTTGTATGTATTCTTTCAAAATATGTAATTCATCTTATTGCAGTATGACATGCTTTTTTTTCTTTTTTTTTCTTCTTTCTTTTCTTGTGAAAGATGTATTTTGTCTTTGGATCCCTTTCAACCTAAGTTAGCATTTCTAAGTCCAGATGTGTCTTCTAGTAACAGGATTTCTCTTTACAGTTTGTAAATAAATTTTCATTGAAACAGTCTATGTGTTAATTTTCTTGCACTCCTTGCCCTATCTTTAGTAGTTTCATCTTCCATTCTTTTGTTTGTTTCTAAATCAGCCACCAAAACATGTCTCCATAGTTTGAGAAATTCTACTTTATTTTTCAGTGAGGCTTGTGGACCATCAGCGCCATGAATCAGAGAATGAAGTTTGCACAGTTCTGTGAAACATTGGAACAGATCTCCCATGCTCATAAACAAAAGAAGTTCAAGATTTTGAACCAACTTATTAGCATGTGCCGAGAAACCAACACCACATTGGTAATGTTCTAGGGTCATCCTAGGCTTCTTGTCCATAAATACTTCCTATTTAGCAAATCATTGAAACTTGTGATTGGTTAAGGTTTCTTCATTTTTCTCTTTGGTGCGGTTGCTTGTGCCTGAAATGGATTCCGAGAGGGGATCATATGATGTGAGAGAAACCAGACTAGCAAAAATTTACATCAGAATCCTCTGTTTGCCCAAAAATGGCCAGGATGCCAACAAACTTCTAAAATACAAGTTCGTGTTTGTTTCTCTTGCAAGTCAGTAATTTTCATTTGTGAAATCTATAATACAATGAGTTAAATTGCAGGTCAACAAGTGCCGGTAACTCTGCCGGTGATTTTGCAGATGTGGCCTTCTGGATCATAAAGAAATACCGCAGTGGTGAAGAGGGAGGGAAATTGACAGTTGATGAAGTTAATTGTCGTCTTGACAAACTTATTTCACTCAAAGCCAAGCCAAGTTAGTATTGGGTTGTGTATGATTTGCATTCTTATAGTTTTTATTTTCAATGTGCTCCTTGCTCAAAATATGGTTAATTTAGACAATATTTCTCCTTTGTAGAGTGTGTAGATGATGAACTGTTTGATATATTGCTCAACATGTCAGCTGAAGAGCAAAAATGGTTCATCCGTCTTATTTTGAGGAATTTACGTCTTGGTGTTAGACAGAGAGCCATATTGAATACAATTCATCCTGATGCTCAGGAGCTTTATAACACATGCAGCAATCTTAGAAAGGTAAGGACACACAGGTTATTTACGGTTTTTGCTGTATTTTAATGGAATGCAAGGTAACTTTTTATTTTTACACCAATAGGTATCTGAAACATTAAAAGATAAACAGAAACGATTGCATGAAATTTTGGTTTGTCTGTTTGAACCATGCCATCCTATGCGTTCAGAAAGATATGATATCACAAAAGTGGAAGCTTTATTTAAGCATTCACCTTTTTATTATGTTGAGAAGAAGCATGATGGAGAAAGGTTCCAGATCCATTTTCAAAAAGGATCTTTTCGATACTTCTCCAGGTATGGCACAGGCTGTACCAAACAATAATTACTGAATGCTTTGTCCCTGTTTCTCACCAATTTTCTTTGTTGTATTTTTAGGAGTTGCAAGGACTATACTGAAAACCAAGGTGAATCAATGGATGCTGGTTTACTCACACCACTTTTGGCAAGGCAACTAGCTCCATCAGTCGAGTCATGTATATTAGATGGGGAAATGATGGGTTGGAACACCCAAGAAAACTGCTTTGGACGCAAAAGTATGCTTACATTCAATTATGTGACATACCTAATGACCACCATACCATGCTTCTATTCCTGTTAATATCTTTCTGTAATAATGTCTTACAGGCAAGCATTATGATGTCAAACACATGAAAGATGGAAAAGAATACAGGCCTTGTTTCTGTGTTTTTGATATTTTGTTGTTGAATGGAGAAGTCTTGACCAATAAACCATTTCAAGAGCGAATTAAGTATCTGGCAAAAGCATACACTCCACTTGATGGGGTTCTCATGGGTACGCCCCAACAGTGTCTTAAATCAAGGTAAACACTTCTCCTACACTTTTGTGCTTCAACTTAATTTCTTTATATATCCTTATATTGTTAGCACTCCAATGTACGCGCATTGTTCTCTATCTCCAGTTTAGAAGTTATGAAGGCTCTAAATGATGCTATTGACCATCAAGAAGAAGGGCTTATCCTAAAACATCCGATGTCCATTTACAAACCAGCTGCAAAAACTGGTGGAGGGTGGTACAAAATAAAACCAGAGGCAAATAATTTTTCCCCATCTCTATCAGATTTTCAAACCCTTTTGACTGATAATTCAAAGTTCTGATTGTATTTTATTATTGCAGTATACTGTGGGACTGACTGATGAGCTGGATCTCATTATTATTGGAGGCCTATTTGGAAAAAGGAGAAACTCAAATATCATCAGTCACTTTCTTCTTGGGGTTGCAGTAGCACCAGGAGACAAAGGCACATATTGCTTAATATTTGTTTGAACACATGTCTTAATATATTGTGATACACTACCTTAATTTCATATTATCTCTCTCAGGTAAACACCCTACAGAATTTCACTCCGTTTGTAAAGTGGGTTCTGGTTACTCTCATAAAGAGCTAGCAGAGCTCCAAGAAAAGCTATCCCCTCACTGGAAACCTGTGATGGGGGCTCCAATGCCTCCTGCCCTTGTTTGGACCAAAGAGCGGCCTGATCTTTGGATTGAACCCTGCAACTCGCAACTTTTACAGGTTAGAACAAAAAGTAGTGACAGCTCTAATAATTTTGATCCTCTCACACTTCTTATTCTTTAACATTATTATTTTGCCCCAGGTGAAGGCATCAGAAATCAGCTCTTCTGATAACTATAAGGCTGGATTCACTCTAAACTTTCCAAGAGTAGTCAAGATTCGTTATGACAAAAATTGGTTTGAGTGCTGCGACACTGAAGAATTTACAAAGCTTAGGCTGGTTTGTACCAAAACACACCTCTGACTTCCATTATCTGTTATGGATTCACTTCGTTTAGTCAACTTTTGCTTCTTAAATTACAGTCAAATAGTGGCAAATTGGCCATTAGACATGTAGATGCTGCAGACTTAAAAAAAGGGTCTCCAGCCAAACGGCAGCGTACAAAAGCACTTCCTGCTGTAGGAGAAGAGTACCGAGCTGCAGATTTATGTGATTTAGTCAGTAAAGGTTCATTACTATCTGGGCGTGAGATATGTGTTTTTAGTGGGAATTACCTGATTTCCAAACAGGATCTTGAGAAACGTATTCATGAGCAAGGTGGAACTGTTGTGCAAAACAGAGGTAGGTGAAGCATCTTAATATTTGGTGTCTGCTCTCTTCGCCCTATGGCTCTGTTTAAATTTAAAAAAAATAAAAATATTGTGAATAATTTATATTGCAGGTCCAGACACATTTTGTGTTGTAGCAGGAAAAATAGATTTTCGATTAAAAAACCTTTCAGATATAGATGTGGTGACTGTGAAATGGTTCCTCAATGTGCTGAATAATGAAAGACTTACCGAGTGGGAACCTGAAGATCTCCTCATTATGTCCACCAAAACAAAAAAAAACATGGAAATGAAATATGACAGCTTCTTTGACAGTTACAACAAACCAACCACAGAAGAGAAGTTAAAAAAGTCCCTTGAGAAGGTTTCTGAGCAAGTAAGAAATTGCTAACCTAGAATCAAGAAATCCTAAGGTACTTCATTTCTTATCTTTCATTTGCTTTGCCCCTTTTTTATTAACAGCACCTAGCAGTAAATTTACTGCCAATGGAAATGGGCGACATAGATGTTGAACTGTTTTCTGACTGTAATGAATTTGCCATATTTCGTTGTTGTACAGCCTTTTTCTTGCCATCTCATCAGGTAAAATAGTTAAAATTACACAGCTCAAATTTTTTAAAATTTTTCTCTTAATTTCTGTTGTGGGGAAATTACCTTTTTTTTTTTTTCACTGTTTCAGGAGGAAGAGAGTTTTTCATGTTCCTTGTTAAAGGCCATGTTTGTTTTTCAAGGAGGGCGAGTCAGTGACTCTGAGAGTTCTGATGTAACACATGTTGTTATTGGTGCTCACCAACTGAAAGAGTATGTACATGTGCAACAGAGGAACCATTCACGGCTCAAGAAATACCATATTGTTACATATGACTGGATAGAGAGTTGTTGGTCCTGTCAGCGTCACCTACATGAGAGGGATTACCATCCTAATTCATTTTTATATAGTAGTGAGTAAATGTACATTTTTATCTAACCAACTAAAAGAAATACTATTGTAAAATTTTAAAGCAAGAAATAAAAGAAAAATTATTTAGACAATGGCGTGAGTGCATTCATAACAAAATGAACAGATCTTTTAAAAGGAACTTTGACATTTATTTCTAGCTCTTATTTCATATCTTGAGAATACATTGCTTTGATATCTTCAACTTTCATTGGGTTATGAGGTGGAGGTCTGCACCCAACTTGTTGAATTATCTCAGTTGAGGCATAACAGCCTAATGCAATGCAATCATGAATATCTAAGCACTCAACTGAGCCCTTGAGGAATCCTGCCACAAATGCATCTCCTGCTCCTGTAGTATCTTTTATACTTTTTGGCTTTAAAGGAGGTATACTAAACCTAAATTCACCTCGGTAAGCACATAGCACAGGTTTGGGACCTCGAGTAACCACTACAATTTTTTCTAACAATCTAAGATTCTCAAGAGATATGGCTTTGACCTCTCCCTCTTGCATACATGGTGGATTTTGTACACCCTCTTTAGAAATTGTGCCTGCTATATCAGGTATTTCCATGTTTTTGCAGTCAAATGATTTTGAAAGAGCCATAAATTCGGTTTCATTGCCTATCACAACATTAGCACATTTTACAAGTGATACAATCTCAATCGCATGATCTGTGAACAAGTAGGCACCACTCAAATTGATAACAATTCCTACTCCATGAATTTTACACAGCTTCACTACATCCCAAATAACATGTGGACTGTGAGTGAAGAAAAAATTTTCAATGTACACAAGCTGCACCATTTCTATAACTCTTTCATCTTCGTTGGTCAAATCTTGTTTATAATACACGTTAGCTGCACCAAGATGTGCAACAAGCGTGCGTAAATGACCATGTATTAGACAAATTGCGGAGCCGGTCAAGTTGGGTCGGACTTTGAACCTGGAGAAACATTTTGAGTAACTTAAACTAATGTCCAATCAGTTCTGTTAAAAATGAACATACTTCAAGAACAAACCTTCCATCAACACCGGCTTGAGAAACCTGCTCCAATAGTTTCTCACTTGTCTCATCTTTCCCAATACTGCCAAAAAAAACACTTCCATTCTTCCGACCGTGGAGCCATTGGAACACTCGTAAAGTGTTGAGAGCTGAGCCACCAGGACTACCTTGGCTTGGGTAACTAAAATGAAAGCATAAAAAATAAATAAATTATGTACCCCAACGCAGCACAAATTCGTACCCTTACTTCAGCATTTCAGCTTGATTTTAGGGCGCCCTGGCACTAAGAGAAACGAGAGAGAGAGAGAGAGAGAGAGAGAGGCACCTTGAGCAAACATACCTGTGGACTGCTTTCAGGAGCGATTCATACTCTGCCGCTGTAACCTCTTTGCTGCTGTCGTCTGCTAGACCAAACTCGCGAAGGACATTGTCGTCTGGGAGGTGGATGCAGATGTCCCATAACGGGTTGCCAAATGCAGCCAGCAAAGGCTGGTCGTCTTCACCTTCCATTTCGGGTTGACTTTACTTAAGACGACGTCCTATTTTGCAAATAAATTCCGTTTTTAGCGTCATCAACGGACTGCGAAATCTTTGCTCTGTCCGTTGTTGAGCTTTTCAGCACCAACTTACAATGTTTTATTATAAATCTTTTATTTACATACGTTTCCCCAGCCCATCACTCGCAGATTTAACAGAGTTAATTTGGTTTCAATGGAAAACTTTAATTAAAAAATAAGATACATTCAGTCCGAAAAAGTTGTTTAAACAATTAAGTTCAGATAGTGTGCAGTGGTGGTAGATGTGTGCCAGTATTCCCATGTCCAGTTAGCAAAATCATACCAATTTTCTTCGGCAAGGATGATTGTGGCCTTTTATAGGAGATCCTTGCTGATCCTTGTTGGTACAGTTCAATAAAAAAATTAACGTGGTATATCCTATCGCACAATATTGCAGGTGAAAGATTCAGGTTGCCCAGGGCAGGAATTCGAACCGTTGGCAATACACTCCGCCGTCTTGAAAACCGGAAGTCGTTTCGAACTTGTCTACGCAGGGGTATTCCCCTTCCGGTGGAGGTAGTCCTTGGAGGTAGTGGTAGAGAGTGGGTGGCCGCGAGGTGGGTGAATTAAGGCTATGTATAACTTTCCTGGTGAATTGTTCTTATCTCAAAAGCAATGACGTTCCCTCTTTCTACTCATCAGTCACTGTGATTTGACGTTGTCCAGCTTCAAGGCATTCAGAAATATTACGCCTCTGCTTTTGCTGGCCGTCGCTGTCTCTGTAGCTCGGAGCGCTCGGAGCGGCTTGAACTGGCTTGAGCCATTGGAAACCATGCCCCGGAAAAGAGGGTCTGTTTCGAAGTGCGCTCTCTCGAAACCTTCACCTTCAAGTCATGTTGAGGTTAGCAGCCTGTAGCCCTGAAAGCCTTCTCATAGGAAGTAATTAATTTGTGAACACATACTAACCTATTGTTTCTCTGTGATAGACTATCCTACCAGAAGAAAGTGATTCTGGAGGCAGCTCAGAAGTGTCTGCTAGTGACTATGAAGATGAAGGCTCATTCAATGTTGCAGGTGAACAGCTTTTACAGGAGATTGAGGCAACTAAGTGTCAGGTTGGAACAGTTTTTTATTTTTAAGCTGGTTGCTTGCTATTTTCCTTTGAAGGTTTTTAGCCATAATACGCGATATTCATCCTTGTACTGTACTCTTTTAGGTTCTCAAAGTTTTGAAGAATCCAAAAAGTTGCTCTTCATTTATTGAATCTATCGACTTGATCAGCTCAGTTTCAAGATATCAAGATATACTGCCTCAAATAATTGGTGGGAAACAGTTTTTTATTGATGGAGATAGTTTACTTATGTTTGCTCTCACTTCCAAAGGGCTCTCAATGGATAATGGGGGGCAATCACTCCACATTATCTACCTGGTTGAAAAGTTCCTGATGATTTTTTTATCCAGGGGTTTAAAGTTTAGTGTCATATTTTGTGAGGTATGCTACAATCTTTTTTTTTTTTTTTTTTTTTTTTTTTTTAAATTTATTCCAATGAGAAATGAACAATTTGATGTTGTTTCAGATCTGGAATGTATGTTGGGAGCCTTTTCCTCAATTTAATATTGCAAGAGCTGCTCTAAGACTGCATTTATTTAACAACCAAACCACATTTCATGTGTTTAGTGTAAGGTCTTTATGGAGCCAGGAGTTTTCAGTTTTGATTGAAGATAAAAAACCAAGCTTCATCTTAATGACTGTACAATTGCCCGAATTTTTAACTGCCTCTATAAAATCTAAGGATAATTGGATGCGGTTTATTTTGAGTTCACAATCAGTTTATTGTGGTTTTTTACGTTTGGATGTTGTGGACATTGAGACAGTTCACAATACTGCTGCTAGTCTGATGGCATCAGTGCACAGTCACCTCCACAATTTCAAAGGAATCAAAGGACATATTGAGAGACTGCAGAAGAATATGCCAACCCAGAAGAAGTGCCTGGAAATTGATGAATTTCCTGTATCAAACATGAGAAGTTCTGTTCTTATTCTAGCTGCTTGTGAAACCTTGAAGGTAAATTATTCAGAAAATGTGATTCATGTTGTCAAAACGGTGCTATTATCAGCAGCACTTTTGGAATTAATTCCTCTTAAGATGAGATGTTTCAAAAATCTTCTGGCCTTGCCACTGCAAGTGCGTGAAATCCTGAGGCAGTTCCAAAGTGAAATGGCCAAGATACTCAACCAGGTCTGTGCTGATTCTGCAATGATTGACTACAGCCTGGCCGGAGATGTGTGGCATGGAAAATTTATTCAAGCCGTCTTCAACTGTGTTTGTAAAGTTGGTTCAATAAATTGTGCCAATGACCTAGGTAACCTAATTGCCAGCCAATATGAAGAGTTGCTTGCACATGTAAACAAGAATATTGATGAAGAAGATTTGCATCCATACCCGATTAAACACATCTGTGAAATACCCTGTGCCGGTCAAAGTTTGGAAAAGGTTCCATCAATAAGATATGAAGATTTTGACCATAAGCTAATCCCAACCACATGCAAGTTAACAGAGATGTTTACTGGAACATTAGCATGTAATAAGTTATTTTACTCACCGTCCTCTGAAGGTTATGATTTTAATGATATTTGTCATGAAAACAGGCATTGGCATAGCAGGAAACCATTGACAGATGCTATTGAGCGAATTCCTGATAATGCAGCCTCTATTGCATTGGAAAGGAATAAACGCTTTGGCCAAAATCAGAGGAATACTTTGGCAAGATTCAACACAATCTATGGACTGAGCCTTGAAGGGCGATCTTCATCTTTAACCATTGTTAGAAATACAAGCAAGCCGGATAAGAAACAAAAAAAACAAGTTGGACAACCTAAATCGCAGTCAAAGGGCAAGCTAAATAAGAAAGAAAGAATTATTGAAGCCAACCTGAAGCGTATTGATGAAGAGAAGCTGAAACAGGTTCAAGAGAGAACAGAGAGCTTGTTTTCTAAGGACTTTGCCACTTTCATGCGTAATAAAAACTTTGTTGCAGCCATTGAAAAATGTGATTCTCAACTAAGGTATACAAATGAGTTTCCAGAAGTTGTTCTTGAAATCTTGTTTTTAAAGGCAAAGGCATGTCTTGAACTTTGGAAATATGAATGCTTGTCAAAACAATCCAACAGAGATCTCTATGGTGCTAAGGAACTATTTTTAGTCATCCGAGAAATTTTTAAAACTGTTGAAGACAATGGACTATCCTTGAATGATAAGCAAAAGAATAAGCTGTCCACATGGCTTCATGAGTTAGGCTTCACAGACTTGTGTTCAATGAAGGGCCTGCCTGACCCAGTCAAAGGTCTCAAAAGAAATTTGGAAATTGGAATGGATCATGTCCAGTTCCAACTGGCTCACCTTAACGCTGATCTGACCAGAGAAACTGGTGGTAAGCCAGATCCAAGAGCTGATGGATTTATTCCAGACCCATGGCAAGTTGAACTTTTTGATATAATAGACAAAAAACAGTCAGCTGTTGTTATTGCCCCAACATCATCTGGAAAGACATATGCCAGCTATTACTGCATGGAACAAGTTATTAGGGATAGTGATGATGGTGTTGTAATATATGTCTGCCCAACGAAAGCCCTCGTCAACCAAGTCTTCGCTACAATTTATGCAAGATTTAAGAAAACTCTACCTCCTGGAAAATCACTTCTTGGAATACTCACAAGAGACTTCAGACAAAATGAGTTAAACTGCCAGATTTTAACAACCGTTCCAGAATGCTTGGAGATCCTTCTTCTGTCTCCAAGATGTCAAACTTGGGTGAGAAGAATCAAGTACGTAATTTTTGATGAGGTCCATTGTCTGGTTGCTCAGAGTGGTGGGCTTTCTTGGGAGAATTGCATTCTTTTGAATCGAAGTCCATTTCTAGCTCTCTCTGCTACCATTTCCAAACCGGAAAAGTTTTGTGGCTGGTTACAGAAAGTGGAAGATTTCAAGCAGACACAAGCACATGAGTTTGGACTTCATGATAGATGTTCCGACTCCTACAAAGTTAGTCTTATTTTGCATCTGGAAAGGCATAACCACCTTATTAAGAATGTCATGATGGAGGATGGTACAATATCTCATGTACACCCTTACTCATTTCTGAGTCAATCAGCAAGTAACATTCCTGAACATATTTCCATGTCCCCTGATGAGGCGTTGGAACTGTATGTGTCTATGAAACAAATTCTAAAATCAGAAGCTTTTGGTAGTTTTTCTTTACTGAAATATTTTGAGGAGGTTTGCCCCTCAGGGTTTTTGTCCATGCAGTCAGTGCGTAAATTCAGTGAAACACTTAGAATTATTCTCTGTGAGGAAAATAAAGAAGACATTTGTAAAGTGTTGGACAGTTTACGTACAGTGGATTTTGATAGTGTGGAGACAACAGAGGAGCATATCTTAGAAAATATTCCTGTTGTTCTGAATTCGTTGAAGAAAAATGGTTTGTTGCCAGCATTGGTTTTCTCCTACAATAGAAATTTAGTTGAAGCATTATCAGGGAAAGTCTTGGAATACCTGAGAAGTATCTATAATTTTGCTGAAGACAAAGACACTGATGTAGAATGTGAATCTGATTCTGAAACGAAGAAACTCAATTCAAATAAAGAATTCAGAAGATACAGGCCAAAGAAGACTTTCAAAAGGAAACTTGGCATCATGAGAGGACCCTCCATCCTTAGTAGCGCCGGTTCACTGAGAGGGGCAGGAGTCTGTGATGAGAAACTCATTGATTTCATAGAGCACAGACTATTGAAAATAGGGTACACTGCAATGAAAGGATTCCCCAGCATGCTTCGTAGAGGTTTGGGAAAACATCATGGTGGCATGAACAATAAAGAAAGAAGTGCTGTTGAAATGCTGTTCCGTTCAAGAGTTCTGAACATGGTGTTTGCAACTGGCACACTTGCTCTGGGTATTCACATGCCATGTAAGACAGTTATTGTAGCAGGGGACAGCCCATACCTGAATTCTCTTGAATTCCATCAGATGTCGGGCCGTGCAGGAAGAAGAGGCTTTGACAAAGAAGGGAACGTAATTTTTTATGGACTGCACAAACGCAAGATGGAAGATTTGATGACTGGTACTTTACCAACAATGGTGGGGAACTTCCCCTTGTCCTGCTCTTTAATTCTTCGGTTACTCCTGCTTGTGGCTGATACGACGTTCGAAGACAAGATTTCTAAGGAGGCCACTGCTGAATCATATGCAAGGTTTGTTGTAGTTTCATAGTCGTTTTTTAAAGTAATTTTTGTACAAAAGTTATTGTTTTGGTTTTTTGGTTTTTTCAGGGCATACACTTTGTTGGAAAATGGGTTGTTGTACGAATCCCAAGATCAATTGAAAAGCAGAATGAAATATTACTTTTCATTTGTTATCCAATTTCTGATGCGCCAGGTAAGATCACTCAAAGAAAGAAGGTTACAGTAATTGGCCTCTTTATCAAAGTTCTTGATTGTGTGCTTGAATTCATCTCAGAATCTCCTGCGAAGTGATGGCCAACTCCATGTAGATGCTAAATTCATTACACATCTGCATTACCATGAACCTGCAAATTTTGCTTTTTATTTTCTTCTGAATGCCGGAGTTTTGGAAGAAATGTGTGAATGTCATAATGGAAGTGTTACTGAAGAATCCCTGCGGAACATAGTATCAGTTTTGAATTTTCTCTTTGGGAGAGTTCCTGTTCCCCGGAAGCCCATCAAGAAGACTAACTCAATAGTCATTCTGCCTCCTTTGCCTCCACAGGTCATTAAAGTAAGGATCCTGATGATTGTACATAAGATTGGCTAGTTATAGACGTAAACTAAATTATGGCGCTAGAAATAATAATAATAAATATAATAATAGACCTTGAAGTTTGTGATTGCATTAGGCATGTAGATCAATTTTATAGTTTTCACTGTCTGGTGGGCTTTATGGGCAAAATGTTTCTGTGCTTAGAATGCTTATAGTTGCTTTATTGAAATTAATTACATTGTTTCAGACTCTCAAAAAGTACAACACTCAGGTATTGTATACCTTCAGTCATTACTTTAAGTGCATTGCATCAGACCTGAAGGAAAAGTTTGGTGACGAAAAGAATCTTCCCCTTTCTGGGGTGAATGTTCAATCTGAGGAAGTGTTACTTCCAGAAGCCTTTGGTAGGTTCTGTCAAGTTTTAGGAAGGCCTATGTTAAACATGACCCAAATTCACCGATAGCCTTGGTTTGTGTTTCAGGAGAAGGGAAAGTTCTGCCAACATTGGGAAGCATATGCAGATACAGCAATGTCTGTTCCGCATTTGCGGGTTTATCTGGAAACACAGATGAAGATGTGTCTTCCTCTTTGGGTGATATTCGTCATGTTAGGGAAGATGTAGGTTTTATAAAAATATCCTTGTTAATATTAATGTTAAGTATTATTGATTTATGCTTGATATCATATCATGGTGCTTTAAACAGTTCTGTGTTTTATTTTACAGGTAAATGTTAAGGTAGTGCCCACACTAGAACTTGACTTTGAATGCAATTCTTATGTTCTGGACTTCTACAAACATGGTATAGCAACAGCCATTTGCAGGGAAAATGGTTTACGAGGTGGTTCTGATTTTGCCTTGTTGAAAGACTTCTTACTGGTTTCGAAGTCAATTCTTGTGTCGTTGTCAGAGATGCTGACTCCAGGTTCCAAGTTGCTCACAGCAATGAATAAGATTGTTTTCAATTTTGAGGCCAACTTTCAAAAAGCTTACCATGCTTATCAAGGTCCTTGATACTAAGATTAATGTCCAATACTTTTTTTATGGGCCAAGTCTCTCCTTCTTTTTTTCTCATTCAAGTTACTGTCAGTGTCTTCAATCAAAACAATAATATTGCAATAATTTTGTGAATCTTGAGGCTCACATCCCAATTCTTACCCATGTCACCCTGCAAAATTTGAGAAGGGTCTGAGAACATCTCCAAGACGCTTGGAAGGAGGTCCAAGCCTCTTGAAAATCAGGGGCACACATAAGCAACATGAACTTTTCAACTTGCAAAGGAAAATGTAGAGTGCTGTTCATGTGGAGGTGTAGTTGGAATTCTATCCCTGCTACCATATACACCCATTTATTTCATCTATTTAAATGAAAGCTTTACATCTCCTAACAAATTTACAGGTTAAATAAGCACTGATTTGATTAACAATCATCATTACAACAATGTATATCATCTTACAATTCCACTAAACAACAAGAAATCACAATTAAAATGTATTATTATAGGACATAGAATATAACAACTCCAACACAGTAGGGAAGAAAAGAGAGTGCCTCTCTTGGAATGCTGACATAGAATTAGTAAGGAATCTGATTTTGATAATACTGAATCATATCATAAGTACGAGTTCTAAAGTTCAGGAAAGAATTCTTAATAACAGAGAGCATATACGCAGCTGCTTCTTTATCAGTTGCCTGGTGGGCAAATCTTCCTCGCAAAAGCTTGAGGGTCTGTCCTCGGAAACAGGGCAGTCCAGTTTCTGACATGAGGCATACCAAAGAGATGATAGCCTCCTGGTAAGGCCTGTAATAGATTGCATTCAAAATAAAACAGAACCCTTATATCCTTCATAAATCAGATTTTGAAAGACATACAAACCTGACAGCGAGGTAAGCTTGAACACACAGTTCCATGAACCATCGGAAAGGGGCAGCCTCCATCTTCCCACCCATGACCATGACCATCTCATCCGTTAGTTTGATGTCAGGTTCAAACCCTATGTTTCCTCCAGGCGAGCTCTCAAACATAAATCCAAAGTCTGCAAATGAAATTTTTGGCAAGTAGATTAAGTACATTTAAATATTCACTTGTTATATGTTACGAAATTGCTAGGTCTTACCAATATGGATAATATGGCCATCTGTATCAAGCATTATGTTCCCATTATGCCTGTCTTTGATTTGCAGTAAAAATCCAATAACGCTGTAGGCAGCCATAGATTTGATGAAATTACGGCGAGCACTCTGAAAGAAAGTAAGAAGCAAAGGTCTAGCCAGAAATTCAAAATAATTGTTGGTTATTTAAGATACAATTTTGACAGTATAGATACGTTGAACTGACCAGAAACTCGCTTGTATTTTCATCTCCATATTTCTTGATGAAATACTCATACATTCCAAAATCAGTTTGACGGCCTAACTGGTCTCTGGATTTAGCATTTGGCACACATTCAATCACACCACACTGTAACAGAAATATCAATCAACTTTTATGTTCACATAGATTTAATAAGAAAGAAAAATAAGATTAGAACTTACGCCAGGGGCAGTTGCTACAACACGGTACGGGAAAAGGTACAGATCCAAGCCAACTTGTTGAAACACATTCTTGAATATACCAATCACTTGTAAAGCCAGCATGTCTTGCCGAACATCATCACCAACCTAACAGAGAAAGTCCATCACATAGAAGCTAAAAGCTTTATTTTTGATTCTAGTTTATATTTATAGCACTATGACTGGGGTTAGAATAAAAACCTTAAAGATAGCTGCCTGCCACATTTCAACACCAGTTCCCACATTCATAAGTTCTTGACTGCGGTCTGCCTCCTCTTTCTCTGACACTGCCATGGCCAATGATTCTAATTGTTTGATTCCACAACGCCGCACTCGGAATCTTGCGAGATAAGGAGCTTTAGCAGCACTGAAAACAAGCATCATAGTGAAGAGCAGGCCAAGAAAATTCAAAACAAAGAAAAATTCAAATGGGTTCTTGACATTTTACAAAAAAAATATTTACCTTTGCATAGGGGTTCCGCTCTTGTAATCTATATCAAGAACCATGGCTTCAGGGTTAGATGGCAAGTAACAGCCAGCTTGGACCTTAATTTTCTCAAGGGCTTCAAGGCATGCTCTTTTTCTCTCCGCCCCCTTTGGATAGGGCCGAATCTGTCCAGAGATGTCAGTAATTTTAGAGAAGAAATCAAATTCCCTCTCATAAAACTGTTTAGCAGGACCAGAAAGGGTCTCAACAATGCTGTTGATGATTCCTTCTAGTGTGTCAAACAATATAGCTGCAGAATCAATCAGAATTGTGATTAATATCTTAAAATCATCATCAAAACATATCATTTTTGAAATATGGCTCTACTTACGATCTTTACACTGCATATCTTCATCGGTGAACATGTTAGTGCGCATGTTCCAAATCAACTGGTGACCAACAACCTGTGACCTCTTTGCAATATATTTTATAAATTCAATAACATAACCCATCTGAAAAATAAAAATAAATTAAAAATAACTACTGATTCTAAACACTAACAAAATAAAAAATTAAAATGCAACAACAACTAAAGATACCCACAGTATCATGTCTGACAGCTTGTACTAATTGAGGAATGTAAAACAGAACAGCATCTGGTGGGTAACTCTTAAGCACTCGGACAGCATACTGAGCAGTTATAGGGTGAGGGGGATACTGCCTGGAGAAATAGGCCAGTGCCTGCACTGGAGACACTCTGGACCATGACAGCATATAAACAAGCTAGAAGAAATGGGAAACATAATTTCATGAATGCTTCAACAATGTGTTGTGGCAAACCACCAGTATCATTTTCAAGAGGTTTACTTACTTCAGGTATATCATTTAGCAAATTATCAGATGTAACCAGGTACTGTATAGCATGGGGCACTTTAGAGACAACTATAGGGTTCAGGCGCACATGACGTGACACCTCATCAATAATGCTCTCCGAGTTCTTCAACCTATAAATCAAATATGAAAAACGAGGAAACCATGTGATATAATCACTCTCATCTAATGATAAATCAAGAAAAAAAATATACATTACAAATCCACTTCTGAAATGCAGAAGGGCATAAAAGTGTTTTACCTGACAGGCAAGAACACAGCAAGTTCGGGACTAATATCCCAGGCAAGACGAGCATTGTCCCGCCACACCCTGTCAGCTACTGCCTTTGCACGGCGAGCAGCAATGTTATCTTCTCCTGGGACTTGAAGCTCGGGACGACTGCTTGGATTATGCCAAATCAAGAGGAATTCAATCTCCACAGCCTAGAAAAGAAAATCATTAACATGTAGAAACATAAGATAACACAATGTAAAAATCTAGAACTTGATAAGAGGGATGAAGTAACCTACAAGAAGCTCAAGAATAAGGTTCCTTTTCTTAGTATACTCCTTGACATAAACATCTGCATTCACTGGACGCTTGGACCGGGCTGTGGATGAGCGTTTACTCAGAGTGTTTTGTGAAGAGGATAAAGGAACTGTGTTAATCCAGCCACGTGAAGGTGTAGGTCCTAGTTCACCAACAAATCCTCCAGTTGTTGTACGCAT
Source organism: Stenchaetothrips biformis (assembly GCA_030522485.1). NCBI lineage: Eukaryota > Metazoa > Arthropoda > Insecta > Thysanoptera > Thripidae > Stenchaetothrips > Stenchaetothrips biformis. Next base: position 7,036,702 of record CM060096.1, read on the forward strand.
TTCCACAGTTTGGCGAAGAGACTGATGGGGTCCATACAAATCAAGATCTGTAGAAGCATTTGAATGAGATTACATATTACTTGTGCTCTAAATGAACCAACTAGAGTGATGAAATGAAAGTTTAAAAAATGCAGACCTCCAACTACACTTTGTTTCCAGTACTTTTTATCAGTCCGCATTGTTTCCCAAAATTTAATCAGAACTAATATATCTTCACGAAGATCAGCTCCATTTTGTGGACAACGGGGCAAGCAGCAAAAGTAGTCCAGACAGCAGCAATAAATGCGCTCTCGAAGAACGTTCTTGCTGAGAGACTTGGGAAGAATTTCACCCTGGAGTAGAGATAGGCCACAGAGTAAAAGCCTGTAGGGGGGAAAAAGGGGGAAAAATGGAAATAATTAATTAAAATGATGCAATTTATACCTAATGATACAGTTTTCTGAGTACCAGTAGCCACACAAAATTACTCTTCACTTCATACTGACCTAAAACGCACACCCACTGCGGCCACATGTCTATTTAAATGGCCATCCTGATTTCCAACAGTCATCGGCAATGATCTGTGAAGAAGAGATGCTAACATTTCCACCTTTTCTTGACTGTTGTACCTTGCTGTTTCAACAAGTTCTGACAAAAACTGTAGAAGAAAGATAATAATTGGAATTAGTAACTTCGTATTACCTTGTTCTTACCCTATTAATTATTATGTATTTTCTGCAGTGGTACCACTTACCTGAACCCAAATATTGTGTGGTTTTACAAAAGGTGGTTTGGGCCCTAGGTTAGAACCTTCATGAGCAGCCAAGGGGCTCACTTCCTCTTCTTCCACAGAAAAAAGGCCAAGTTTCTTATCAATTGTGCACTGAAAATCAACAAAAAAAAAAATTAGTGCTTCATGTCGGTATGTGAAACAGAATAAAAGTGCACAAGTATACCTGCCAAGCACCTAACATTTCTTGCAAAAAACGTAACTCCAGGTCAGGCCTAGCTGTCAGCAACCATCGCCAACATTCCACAGCAGTAGTCATGGTCACATCAGTAAAAAGACCCACTTGAGACCAGGCCACAACATGTAACAGTTTCCTGCACAAACCAGGAGTAGAAACTAGCATAGCTGTTGCCCTCCATAATGCGCTTCTGTGGTCTTGACTGTTCTGAATGCTGCAAGATTGCCAGACATTTGAAATTAGGTCTTCGATCAAAGTGCTGCGATCCATGTGTGGGCCAGCAGTCAACAGTCCAGCAACTTCTCCAGCAAATCTGCTCCGTAGTGACAAGGAAGACATAACTCGCGCGGAGTCAGCTGTGACACAACGCGGCCTTTTGTTCAAAGTGCCTGTTCCTAGGGGAGCAGATTGCATGTTGAGACCAGTGTATTTCAGAACACTTTCTGCAGCAAGCGCCAATCCAGAGTGGTGCCACATTCCTGATGATGGAATCTGGTTCAAATAGTCTTGAAGGTGACTGCGGGTCTGTTGAGGAGCCCACTTCATAGCAACCTCCACGATGCCTTGGCACCTCTCAGCAAAATCCTTCACTATTTGTTCTCGAGCTTCAAGTGTCTCCATTAACGGAAGAGAGTACGGGGTTCCAGGAACCGACAAAGTTGGAGTTTCTTCATTTGGGTCCAGTCCCAAGGAGTAGCTGAGAACTTGCAAAATGTCCAGCATACTCCACAAAACTCGACAATTCCAAAGTAAGTGTGGAAATTTGTCAACCAGGCCAGACAAATGTTTGTCAGCAACTCGTCTAATTTGCTTGTGAACATGATTGAAATTGATGAGAAGGAACTGAGCATGATTCTCTAGTTCTCTCTCACGGCTCTCATCTTTAGGTTTGTTAGACATGACATCTAGAAATGATGCAAAAACTCTGTCACCCACACTACAAACACATTGCCAGAGTCCAGATTTATCCTTTTGAAGGCCAGTATCACTCAAGTACTCATAGATTGGCTGAAGACTAGGTTCATTTGAAGTTTGAACCCGCATCGTTTCGAGCCAATAGACAGATAGTAACGAGGTGCTTTGAGCAAACGTCAGTTTGTTCACATATGCTGTTACATCAGCAGGATGCTCCAAAAGAGACAGAATGCTTGATTTCAGTTCTTGAAGTTCTGTGGGAGACACACTGTCATTTCTGACAGCAGAAGTGTACTGCAACTCACGCATCTCTGATCTACTAGAAGACTGAGATACCAAATAAGGAGATTTTACAGCAATTTCTTTGACACCATCATGCCATTCAGGAGGCCATAGTCCTGGAAAAATAAATCATCTATATTTTACAGTTAATGAATAAGACAAAACTTTTAACAAGTTAAAGAAATAATTACCAGAATCTGCAGCAGTAAAACCCATCACAACACAATACAACCAGAAATCCCTGAAAAGTTTGTGTAAACGAGCTTTAGGTTGACGAATAGGGGGGAGGCGCCGCACTAGCACAGCTATAACAGGAATCAATACACCAAGATTTCCAGCACCGTTGGATGCCTGGAAAGAGGAATAATACTGCAGTGCTGGTTTGATTATATAAAACAACATATAAAGTACCAATGATTTAAATAATTTTGAACAACCTTCAGAGCCCCAGGAGCCTTCTCACTAGCACGCTTGCCTTCCAGCCCTAGCTGTACAAACAGTTCCAAAAGCTTTACCAAGAGCTCATTCATATTGGCTTCGCCTTGTAGATTAGCGGCAATATTTGCCAAGGCATTTACAACTGCCCCAGAAACATGCCTGCAATATTAATGGGACAAATACATTTAACTGTTTACTACTTATAAGTGGCGGTTTCCTTACGCCAATAAAATACCTGTACTGATTATTTTTGCCATCCATGTAAGCCGCAGAGCTGGCTTCAACTGTTATCTCTTTGAACATTGGCAATATCTTCTCGTAAACTTGAGGCTGGAAAAATTGTTTAGAGTAACGATTAACAAAGATATACCATTTAAAAAACATATAAAGTCAGAAACCCTCACATACTTTGGATATACTCATGCATCCCAGTTGGTCGACAATTAGAATGTCCAAAGACGAGGGAACACGACAGAATCTTTCTTGGAAGAACTGCAGGATAGTGTCTGTCGTTTTAGGGGTGTCTTTAAGAGCAACAGCAACATGCCCAAGCATTATCACAATGTTTGTTGAAATCAATGACGATTCACTGAGCAAACATGAACAAAAGATATCAGCACCTTGTTAAGGACACAGTCATGAATTTACTGAGACACTTCACTACCTTTCAGAATTTTCAGCAGTGAAGAGTCTGTTGGACAATGATGCTACAAGAGCTCTGACTGTATCTGGATCATTCACATGAGATGCTTCAAGAGCTATGCACAAGTTTTCGATTGCAGCATCTCTCAGTTTATCAAAAGCTGCTTGAGTAGAGTTCACAGTGCGGGGATCTCCGATTCCATCCATTTCTTTTCCCTGAACTAAGATATGGGAAATGAATACAGTATGATAGTGATAGTACTTATTGTTTAAGGAGAAATGTAATTTGAAAATGGTGAATTTGGATTCAGTCAATGGTTGATTGGCCTCAACTTACTCATGACCTTATATTGGTTTTTACGTGCAACAGTATTGCCAGCAGACTGCTGATGGAGTTTTGAGATAATAGGCGAGGGTTTCACCAAAAATTCTCGCAGAGCCATGATAGAGGTACTGGCTATGTTTGGAAACTTTTGTGCTAGCTTGCCAAGGCCCTTCAAAAGAAAACCAGATGAACAATAAGTATAAAAATTGGTCAATTTGAGATTATTTAAAATAAAACAAAACAAAAAAAAACATATGTACTGTATTTTTTATTTACCTCGAGACAAACCATCAACAAAGGCATGTGGGCTAAAACTAGCTTGTGGCCATGATTAGAGTTAATTTTTTCAGTAAGACGCCCACACAAACTGTCCGCCCCTAGAAAATAACACCAAGAAGTCATGAGCAAGAGCAGATGAAGATTAAAGAAAAATAAACTCAGTTTATTCACTTACCAGTCTCATCACCTATTGCCCACACCAGAAGATCGACACAGGCAGAATTTGCCATTACATTAACCTTAAACTTATTGACTGTAGAGAAGTTTGTTTCCCTATCCTCTTTCTCACTTGCATCATGATTACGACCCTGTAGTTCAGTCTGTCCAGACAAGAACAACCCTTTAACAAATTCTTGAACGTCCCTGGTAAATGGCGAGGGAAGATCTGGGAAGAACAGAACATCAAGCATGACAAATTATAATCACTATTACAGTATTATTTATTATTATTACAATTGTAATAACAATTTTATCAAGTACAATACCCCTTTGGTGCTGGAGAAGTTCACGGAGCAAGGTCACCATGACTAAGTTCAATGTCTCACTAAAAGATTTGTATGGAAAAATATGCAAATGTCCTCCTTCATACATTTCAGCAGCCTCAGAGTCCAAAAATAAGAGCATTTCTTTTGTCAACAATTTCTTTGCTAACTGCAAAATAGTCTGAAAGCAAAGAAAATAAATTAATTAAACAAAAAAAATAAAATCAAATTTGAAAATAAGAAGAAAGAAATGGCACAAATGTCTGAAGAGAACAAACAAAACAAGTAAAGTTAGTTCTACCTTCAAATGATCCAAGGAAAATTGGAGCACAGCTCTCTTCTCTGGAGACTCAGAGAAACGCATGTTGGGAGATTGGTTGAAACTTGAACCAAACTTACAGAAGAAGAAAGTGGTTGGATCATAGGGAACAGATTGTTGGCTCTGCACTGATGCACGTTTCACTGCAGCCACAGAACTATACAGATAAAGAAAGGAACACATACACATAGATAATTTAAACACATAAACCTTAAGAATGCCATTGTTAACCCTCAAATAAATATTTTTTAAAGTATTCTTTTAAAAGTGTAGCAAAACTTACTTAATTTCTGAAGTGTCCACATTCAAGGCATCAATAGCATGTGGGTTGAAACTACCTGATAGAGAGCGAGGTATAATAGACCTAAGACAAATTAAATACAATTTTTTAAAAATTTGAGTTTAACTAAACAGCTTTAATGACAGATACATCTGAAAAACAAGGTTGCACCTGAAGTTTGAGAAGCTCCTTTTTTTGTCTGATTTATTATTTTCAGAAGAAAGCGAGTTGTTGACATTTGTTGGAGGAGTGGGTCGAGGAAAGAGACGACACAAGAGAGGTGGGTCATTTGTGCAAAAGCGTCCCATTGACCTGGCCAGTCCAATGAGAGCTGGAACAGTAGACTGGCACAGAATCACTGAAACAGTGCAATCATTAGAAATAGGTCTCACCAGGAAATCACACTTAATGAACAAGATTGGATTGATACCCACACTTCGAATTTGACACAGAAGTCTCACTCTTCCCCTTCCAAGCGATACACTGGTTGACAAGGGCATGGAGAAGCTGTACTTGGGCAGCTATAATTTTACCACGAGAATTTTCGCACTTTGTAGCGACATCTGTTAGGAGTGTATTTAAACAAAAGCTGAACCTCTCCGAGACCGGAACCCCTGAAGAAAGAATGGACAGCAACAAAAATAATAATCAGAGTCTTCATTCATGACAAACTAATACCACTGAAAAATGTGGGGAAACATTTTATAAAAGGAAATACTGACTCTCATTGTGGAAAGTGCGCAATTCATCCGGCCACTCAGCTTTGGGAAGGCCACCAAGCAATCGCAAAAGGTAAGGTAGAATTCGATCTTGGTGATGTAGCTTTGCCTCAAGGAGGTAGATACCGAGAGCTATTACAGCTTCTTGAGCTCTCTGGTCGAGGCGAAAAACCCCACGCTCGTCTTCTTGAGGGCATAGCTGGTAGAGAATGTTTACCTGAGACAGTGCAAAGATAACAACAGGTTAAGGGGATTTCACATAAAGCGTATTTATGGCACACCTAGCAAGTGTTTTAAAAACAAAAACAGACGAGAAAACATTGAAAGTCGTACTTTTTGCCATGATGCCTTATTTACAGCAGCTAAACAACGAGCTAAATGCTGAACAGTTTTCCTGAAAAAGAACTTCTCATCCACTGTCATAGCTCTGTTTGGATGTGCTCAAAAGGCACTAAATTCTAAAACAGGCCCGTTGATCACACTGACAAGGCAGGCATAGCCAAAACCGGAGGCACTTTTAAGTCAATTTATGCATGACGAATAGAATAACTACTAGATTTTTGCAAGATAAAATTTTGTAAGATTATCGACTGACATCGCTGCCCTCGCGCTCTAGCAGACGTCATCCCCTTTTCTCTCCCCTCTGTCGAACAGTCGAATCACCATTCTGCCTGGTGCTTAACAACAACAACAAGCGGGCGGAATTTGAATGCAAGCCGAACCCGCAGTAGCCGTTGGTCGATGTTTTTGAAGCCTTTCCGTGTGATCAAAGGAGAAACTCTTCAATGATGGCTTCAGGAGAAGGAAAGCAAGCACAATTGTTAAGGCTCGTAATGCGTAAAGCAATGGAAGACGTGGTAGAGAGTATTCCGTAAGTTAGTTATGTTATTGGTTATGTGCGTTTGTGTCACTTCTAAGTTGGAAATTGCTTTCTCTCTCTCTCTCTCTCTCTCTCTCTCTCCCCTCAACCTCTGATGCTGCCATCATTTTTGAATATTTCATTTCCTCTGTTTTCAGTGTTGCGGAATTACTTGGTGAAACACCAGGGATTAAGAAGAAGAAACTAGACAGATTTAGCGCAATGTTCAAGACCCAACTTGGCAAAGGTGAGCGACATAAAGACTAAAGCAAACATGGATAGAAGACATCATCGCATTAGGTTTTTTTTTGTTTTTTTATTTTCATGTGTTCGTGTTTGTGTTGTGTGTTATGAGTGTATTAATGGGCTTTCATTTTACTTTGCAGGGTTTGAAGATATAGTCGAGTCACTTTTCCAGGACGAAGACATGGATCAGTTACTCAAGAGCCGTCAAGAACTGATTGAGGAACAGAAGGACATGGAAGGCTGCACTGCATGGAGACCATCAGGCTCTGTGGTCGATGATATGCGGGCATTCAACATGAACATCATAACAGCGAAGAGAAAGCAAGCAACAGCCCTGTGTGAGAAAGTGGAAGGAGAGGTGGAGATTTTATTTAGTCAAGTGCAAAAGGCTCGAGCCAAAGCACATCACTATCAAAAGCAGTTAAGCGCAGCAGAAGACCAAACAAAGAATTTGATTGAATTTTTAAATACTCAAGATGAGGCTCATTTACGTACTGCAAATTCTCTAATTATTTCATAATGGTTGCATGAGTCAAGGAAATCAAGAGTCAACAGAATGTTAGTTACCTGTCAAGCATTCTTCTCCCAGTGACATAAAATGTTCTAATTTGCTCAGAATAATTTTATGAGTAATATTTTGTATTTTTTTCATTAAAACCTGCAAAAGCAATTTTTGGTCTTTCTTACCGAAGGAGTCCTTTACATCCTTGTACACATCTCTCATTCCACTACCATTGGCTTGAAATTCCGTTAGTCCGATTGTGTGTAACTTTCATGCAAATTCATAAGTTGGCGCCGATTGCTCAATGGCAGAGACCCGACCAACAAGAGTTTTTTCATCGATTAGGTTGATGATTCATGGGGACTGCATTGGCACTTAAATAGCACACCTTCCTGTCATTCAAGGGAGGAGAGAGACTTTCTGGTCTTGTGGCGTCCGAATCATGTCACTTGCGAGCAGTCGTCTGAATTCAAACTACGCGCTGTACTCCCTTCGGCAGCAGCTCCTTCCTGCCTCTGCCCTCCTTGCTCATTCTCTGCCGGAGATTAATCTGCAGCTGACAAGTTCATTCCCACGTCACCAGTCAATGTTGTTTTATTGGTTCTGCAGTTTATAAACCCTTTCCATTTGTCAAAATGGTGAGTTTGAACTGTGCAATTTTTTCGGTCGTAACTTTAAATGCGATCTTGGTCCGTGCGACCACGTATATGCTATGTTTTCGTATGTTTGCCTCCGCTTGCGGTAAACATAATTTGACGTGTTATCTGCTCTTATCTCAATTAAACGTTGGTCTCGATGTTTACTCTTGCATATTCTTCTAATCGTTTTATATTATAGATATTTTGTGTCAAAACCTAAGGCTGTCACTTCGTAGCATCAAATATATGCCCCGAGGACAACGTACATAACCTGTAATTTATTCCCTAGCATTCTTGCCTCCTGTCATTCTGACCAGTGATTGTCACGTTTGAATCGTTCTATGGCATTTGTTCTCGATTTTTGTTTTCATTTCCACCTTTGAGTCGTAGGTTTATGTTGTTATTTCATGGGGTGTACTTTCAGCAAAGGTTTACAACCGCTGTCCAAAATGCATTATGGGAGCATGACAGATGTAAGCATTGTACGATGAAGATTTAAAATAACTTTGTTTTGTCTCCCAGGTACTTATTGCTGCTGCAGTATGTACAAAGGCAGGAAAAGGTGAATTTTTTCATTTGATTTTGACAACTACTTGTGTGCTATCTCTTTCATGCGTATCAGTTCTTCACATTAAATAAAACTTCACTGGATTATGTTACAGTAATATTTTCTCGCCAATTTGTGGAAATGACAAAGGCGAGAATTGAAGGACTGTTGTCAGCCTTTCCTAAGCTAATGTCTTCTGGCAAGCAGCACACATTTGTTGAAACTGAATCAGTGAGATACGTGTACCAACCACTTGACCGCCTGTATATGCTTTTGATCACAACAAAGGCCAGTAACATTTTAGAAGATCTGGAGACACTTCGTCTTTTCTCTCGTGTGGTAAGCTGTTCTCCTTTTCTGTTTGACATTTTAACAATATTTAAAAAATTAATTCTCTCACCACTAATGTTGGTTGCTTGAAGATTCCAGAGTATTGTCACAGTATGGATGAGGCTGAAATTTTGGACAATGCTTTCAATCTAATTTTTGCATTTGATGAAATTGTGGCTCTTGGCTACAGAGAAAGTGTTAATCTGGCCCAAATACGCACATTTGTTGAGATGGACTCTCATGAAGAGAAGGTCTATCAAGCTGTCCGTCAGGTAAACAACTCACTTTTATTCACTAATTTTTAAATTTTTTGGAATATTATGACTTTCTACACATCAGTACTTCATGTGCATTTCAGACTCAAGAACGGGAAGCCAAGAATAAAATGCGGGAAAAGGCAAAAGAATTGCATCGCCAAAAAATTGAAAATGCCAAACGAGGTATTAAAGGCTCTAACAGCAGCAGCTATGGGGGATCTGGAGGCTTTGGTGTGTCTATGTTGGCAGGCTCCAATTTCAAATCAGGGTCTGAATCAGTGCGAGAAAGCACTGAAGTTCCTCGCTCTTCATACACCCCTATCTCGTATGTAACGACTTGTACTCTTTAGGTTAGACAGTTGTTCTCTGACTTTTTCCTGTTCTACAATTGTCTGTGGCATTCAATTTCAGGAAGCCGTCAAATGCTCCTAAAGCAATGAAATTGACTAGCAAAGGTCGTGATGTGGATTCATTTGTAGAATCATTGAAATCAGAGGGAGAAACTGTTGGTGCTGTTGTTGTCAAACCAACTGGTACAACACAAAAAATTACATCAGCTCATCCTGACAATATTGATCCGTATGTGTTTTCTCTGTTAATATACAACTTCAAGTTTACTTAAGAAATAAATAGTACCAATGTGGTATGTGTATTTGCAGGATTCATCTAAGACTTGAAGAAAAAATGGTTGTGGAAGTGGGCAGGGATGGTGGAGTGCGAAATCTTGAGGTGCATGGCTTTGCCACCTTGCGCATCAGTGATGATAAATTTGGGCGCATCAGAGTGTGTCTTGATAATAAAGACCAGCGAGGCATCCAATTACAGGTTATAAATATGTTCCCCTGTAGTATACACTTACATACTTAAGTTTTTTAAAAATTATTTGTATTAATGTTAAGTATTTGCTTCACAGACCCATCCCAATGTGGACAAAGAACTCTTTAAAATGAAGTCTCAAATCGGTTTGAAGAACCCTGCCAAGCCATTCCCTATGCACACTGATGTTGGAGTATTAAAGTGGAGATTCCATTCTACTGATGAATCCTCTGTTCCCTTGTCAAGTAGGTCTCATCCGCTTAAATATATGATCCAGAGATTCCAATAAAATCATACTTCAAATATATGTATAATGCTCATTACTCTCAACTTGCAGTCAATTGTTGGCCGTCTGAAAACGGGCAAGGAGGGTGTGATGTCAACATTGAATATGAACTGGAACATACTCATTTGGAGTTGAATGAAGTGTGCATCACAATTCCACTTCCGTAAGTGTGTTTGTGAACCTTTGAATTTTTGAATGAATTATTTAATGGTTCATAAATTCTCATGTTGTCATCAATGTGTTTTCAGCATTGGATGCAATCCTGTAGTGGCAGAATGTGATGGTGAATACAATCATGACAGCCGGAAAAATGTAATAACTTGGACCATGCCAATCCTGGATTCTTCCAACAAATCAGGTTCTATGGAGTTTGCAGCTCCAAACTGCAATCCTGATGACTTCTTTCCCCTACATGTGAACTTTGTTTCTAAACAGTCCTATGCTCATCTGAAGGTAATATTTTGCTACCATGTTAATGTTTGCTACTGGGGTATTCTATTTTTGATGTATTATATGTTCTTATTGGTTTCTTTGTATAATTTTCAGATCACTGAGGTTGTGCAAGTTGATGATGATGTGCCAGTTAAGTATTCATCAGAAACTGTGCTGTATGCTGAAAAATATGAAATTGTTTAAGACCTAGGTACTTTTTTCTATGATCTATGATCACTTTGAGGTATATTCCATCAAACCTAGTTGGCAAAATGTTGACACCTCAGGTGGGACTTTATTCTTGGAATCCTATTTTCTTGTCTGTATTGTGGAATATCTTCATTGAGGTATCGGGTGTGGCTCTAGGGGGAATCACCCCCTACCTTGGTACCACACAGGCGACCTGGAGGGTGGGCAAAAACCATTACTTTGTATGTAGGCCATTACATGTCCCTTAGATAAATCCTGGAGCGCCTGTGAGGTATGTGGGTATGTGATTGAAAGAATGAAAGAGTACATGTTATTTGTTTAGAGATGTTATTTGAGCACTTTTTTTCCCCAATTCATGCATTAAGTTGTGCTGTTTTCATCCCCTTACCTGTTGTATATTGTTCAGTTGGAATGTGTGTACTATAAAAATGAAATCACTACCTACAATAGTTCCAGGATCAAGCGTTTATTTGTCTGTTGGGGAAATTTTGAAGTCTTTTAAGAGAGATATTAAATGAGATGACTCCACTGTTTTCTTGATAGTTCACTTCATTATTTAAAAACTTCCATGCAATCTTTGGCTGAACTGTCTGAATCATTGTGGGTGCAGCAAACGTAGGCGACTTAAAAAGATCTACCCTGTCATAGATATTTAACATTTGAACATGAACATCCTCATTATCCTGCTATGTGAAAAACAGTTTGTAGATAGAAGAAATAATTAGTTTCGTGCTATGAGTGTGGATATTCATATTTGTTTAGTTGTTTTGTTGTACTTTATCAATTTTTAACAAAGGCTTTACTTTTGCGGCCAGATTTCCAAATAAAAGAAACTACTATTATTACAATGCTTGCCACTAATCTCCTCTCCCTGGTACCCCCCCCCCCCCAAAAAAAATAAATAAATAATAATAATAAAAAAAAGGAACAAACGCTGAAACAGCAAACCAGACAAGTCAATCACCCCCCCCCCCCCCCCAAAAAAAAAAAAAAAAAAAAGTAAGATGAAAGGGAGACCCGTCGCTTGGTGGTTCGAAAGTCTGATTAAGGAATGGGCGAAAAATGGATGCGTCTGGGACGCGGTGAAACCCCAGCCAGCTCGCCAGGCCGAACCCTGTGCCCAGGCAGGCAGGGTCTGCGGGGAGGAGCCCCTGTGAATGACAGGGTAGGCCACGCGGCGGACACGGGCGCACTACTCGCCGACCGAGTGCCCACCCACCAGGCGCTCTCCTTGCGTCCACGACCACGCGGACGGACGGCACTCACTCTGCAAGAGGAGGATGGGGTGACGGAGGGTCAGCCCAGACGGGTATTCAGACTGCCCCGTTACCGAGTGCGGCTTCGGCCACTCATGGCGCGGCCAGCGGGCCGAGTCCGCAGCCTCCACGTCCCGTCGGCCGGCCGGCCGGCCCACTGCAGGCATGCAAAGAAATGGCAAGCGAGGCGAGAGCAATTACCTCGGGGACTAATGGGGAGGGTGAGCGCTGCTTACGCAGCATCGCTGCCAAGCTACGTGCGATCCAAAATGCCAGCAGGCTGTTTCCGAACGGCCCTGTCTCCCTCGCACTCACGGGGCGGGCCGCAGGGGTGCGAGGCAGACAGCGCGGCGGGCCCGTCCCGTCCGGAGTCAGCCCGGGCCGCACAGAGTGGCTCCGAAACGCACATTGTGAAGCGCGTCGCGCGCCAGATGCGCGAATTCGGGGAAGTGCGAAGGGAGGCACATGTGTCGGATGATCCGCGCCACCGCACCGTGGAGCACCGAGCCGGATCACCGTCCGCTTCTCGCCCGACGCGTTCGCGGCCTCACGATTCCGGATGTGTTTTGAGCGCCAGAGTCGCACTGAGCGACTCTGGAGCTTTAGAGTTTTCGTCGCCTGCGGCCGGTCCTCTTGCCCTCTGTGTGCCGCCGACGATGGAGAAGCGAGGAATTAAAAGAGTGGCGGCAGGCGGATCGTATAGGCAGGCGCTGGCCAACGCGGCGGCGCCGCGCGGCCGAGCCAAGACGCCGCAAAGATAACGACGTCGTTTCGCGGCGTTCCGCGGGGCGTTACTCGGCACAGCCACCGTCCCGCCGCGTCACCCGACTAGTTACTTGGTTACGGCGCTGTTACGGCCAGCCGCAACGGATGAGCTCGTCGGCGGCGGCCAAACGCACTGCACCGCGAAGCACGCCGCCAACTGGGGGAGGGCGATGTGTGTCTGGCAGGGTAAAGACCCAAAAGAGGTTAGGTCGGGTGAAGCTGGGTTAGGTCCGGGCGGGCAGGGCGGCCGGCAAAGTGCGCGCGCTGCAAATTCAGCGCCCGTCGGGCGAAGACGCACGGCCAGCACGGCACAGTGGGCCAGCTCGCCGAGGAGGCCCTTAATTACCCGCGACAGACTGGCGAGCGGCTTCGAGGCGGTCAGGGAGATAATTATTCTCTTCGGATGCTGCGCCGGGCCGCGGCATCTGCAGGTTCGATTCCCGAGCGTACATAAATACGCGGCATGCCGGGACATTAACATGCAAAGTAACGGCGCGGCTCGGCGTAAATATCATTTCGCAGCGCCAGCAGTGCGCCGCGGCTGTGTGCAAAAATTCGCTATTTGCATTTTCCCGGCCTGCCGGCTGGCTGGCTGGCTGGCTGGCGGCAGCACTTTTATGGTGTCTCTCTCGCGCTTTGGACCCGGCAGACCTAGCGCGGCTCGGAGAAATAATAACGGCCCGGCCTTCCCGCGGAGAGGTGATTTACCTGCCTTTATTACTTTGTTTGGAGGAGTGCGCGGGTTCAAATCCCCGCGCGGGCAGACACTTTTTTTCCCTCCCCACCGTGCATTGTGGTTGCTGCGACTGGCGCTGCGCCGAGGAAGCGGAACGGAGATGGACGGCGAGCGGTTCGAAACGGACAGCGCAGCGATTCCAACCGGTGTCTGTCTCTCTCGCAAGGGACGCTCCACGATGGCGAGCGAGGCAGAGCCGGCAGAGCCGGCAGAGCGACGGAAGCACTGTTTGGAATCCGCCTGCTGAGCGGTGCGCCTGCAACGCTGCAACGCACTGCAACGCTGCGGCATGCGGAGGAATGGCGCGAAAACTGGCCGCTTTACAGCCCAACTTCCATGGAATGGCCGGCCAGCCGACGGCCAGCGCAGCGCGGATCAGCGCTATCTCTCTCTCTCTCTCTCTCTCTCTCTCTCTCTCTCTCTCTCTCTCTCTCTCTCTCTCTCTCTCTCTCTCTCTCTCTCTCTCTCTCTCTCTCGCTCTCTCTCTCTCTCTCTCTCTCTCTCTCTCTCTCTCTCTCTCTCTCTCTCTCTCTCTCTCTCTCTCTCTCTCTCTCTCTCTCTCTCTCTCTCTCTCTCTCTCTCTCTCTCTCTCTCTCTCTCTCTCTCACGGGGCGCCCCGGAGCGACGAGGCTCGCTTTGGAATCAGGCTGCTTGCTGCATCCCTGTAGGCGCGCCGTGCATTTTTCTTTGCCCCCGATGAAATGAAGCCGGTGCAGGCAGCGCAACCCGGTCGACGCCGAGAGGGATTGAAGACGTCTCCCTCCTCAAACGTACCCCCCTGGCTCGCAGCGCCCCAAGCCCTTTGAATCCCAAAGATAAAGTGTCTGGCCGGCCTACACTAGGCGACGCACCCCACCCCGTCTACTGACGCAAAGCCCGTCTGCAGATTTGGTCCCCGGCGTGCGAAGGGCGACCAAGTCGGCAAGTAGTGGCAAACTCAGGGCCGGCCGCCGCCCCGCTCCCGCCATCCCTCGCACACTAATAACTCGAACGTGTCTGGCCGAAGGGGGCACGGCTTACCCTCCCTGCCAGGCAGTCATGCGGGTCGCGAGCCAGTCTGGCTGCGCGTACTTGGTCTGACTAGACACCGCACCGCACCCCGACGGCACGCCGCCTGAGTGCGTGGGAGGCAGAGAGCACTGTTGAGCCCGAGCTCCGCGCTGGCTCGGAGGCGGGTACTTAGCCAGCCCACGGCAAGGCTCCGAGTCCCTTCCAGGCCCTCCCAGTCCCTTTTCAGCAGCTTCACGCAGTGACCGGGAATAAGAGTCCCCCCCCCCCTCCCCCGCGCCCGAGGAGAATTACTCCTTTCGCCAGCAGCACTGCTAGTTGTTTCGTTCCTTTACTTCTCCGTTACAACGTGTCGTAAAGCACGCGGGGGGGGGGGGGGGGGGAGAGTGTGAGGTGGGCGCCACTGGCGGCCCCCTGGCGGCACCCTCCCTTGTACGTAGCCACTAACTTATTACTTGACTCGCACAGAAAGCAGGTAAAAGCATCCGCCTCAAACGGATGGTCGTCGGCCTAGGCAAGAGAGGCGGAGATGGTCGAGCGAGCGAACGTGGGGCAGGGAGGGGGAGGGTGGGGGAAAGGGGCGGGGGGTTGACAGCAGCAATGGCGCGAGGAAAACCGCGACCTCGCCTTCCGCTTGTGTGTTACTTCCAAGAGGCAGCGAAAAAAAGGCCGCGTAAAAGCCGTTGCACACACACGCCTGTGTGGGGAACACTACGCTTGGCTGTGTGTGTGTGTGTGTGTGTGTGTGTGTGTGTGTGTGTGTGTGTGTGTGTGTGTGTGTGTGTGAGGGAGAGGGGCCCCGCCCTACGAGTTGCGCCACCACCTCCGCCTTCAATAGCTTGTTCGCGTCGCCATTGTGATTTCAACGCACTGGGAAACACAATGTAATTTCGGCTTCCGCCTCACCGTGGCGCGGCGCGGCGGGGCGGGGCGGCGCCAACAGACTGACGCCTTAACTCACTTTCCGCGGCGTTCGGTGCATTGTGCCTCCGCAGCGCCTCGCCATTGTCACTTGATTTGCACGGCGACTCACGCGAGCACCGCCATCCGTCACAGAGCAGCGGGGCGGCGGAGCGGCGCGGGTTCCAATACCAGCAGCACTCACCCCTTTTTTTTTTTTTGCCAATCAACTTTGAGCCCTTGGCCGTCTCCGCTGGGGTGGTGGGCCAGGTGGTGCTGCCAGCCCCCCCCCCCCCTCCCCTGATTCCGGCAGCGCCATGCATGTTACCGCAATCGACTTACTTCCCCCGCCTGGGCTGGCCGGGCGGCCGGGCCTCTCTGTCACAGCAGATTTGTAAAATATGGGCCGGGGACTGCTGACTGAGCAGTGGCCCCGCCGCCGTGCCGCGGTTGGGGGGGGGGGGGGGCTGCCCAGCCCACTCTGGAATGCTGCGCGCGGCGGCAAGGCGGGCGCGGCGGGTCGTGGAGCAGGCCACAGCGCCGCAGCGCCGCACTACTTAAAACTCGCGACCAGGGCATGGCTAAAGTTGGTGGCGACCGCAACCCTTTCCGTTCGGAGTGGAGCGCGGAGCGTGACCGAGCCGAGCCGAGCCCTGCTTACCGAGTCGGCGGACACCTCGTCACGGCACCGCGTCCCCACATCGGCGTCGTTCCGTCCGGAGGGCCGTAACCGGGAATGACCGAAAGTCCTGCCGGAAAGACGCGCCGCCGCCATCGGAAATTGTTCGGAAACTCGGACTGGCACGCTTTACATTGGTCCGAGCAAAAAAAAAAAAAAAAAAAGAAAAAAGAAAGAAAAAAAAAAGCATACACAAAATAACATGGCTTCATAATTTTGTTTGCAGAACCTCGAAGCGCGAGGGGTGGGTTGTTGGAGAAGCGGACGAGGGAGGGGAAGCGGTCGGGAGATGAGCTGTTTCGCTCCGTGGCGACCGACCAGACCAGACGCTAAAACGAAATTGCCGCCCCGCCCGCCCCGCCAACCCCGCCCAGCCGGAGCACCGTGCTCTATTTTGGCGTCCGCGGCGGGAGACGCGCTGCACGCTGTTCGTTACCTGGGCCGCCCTTCTGGCACAAAGCAGACTGTCTCCTCCGCGCCGAGGACGGACCATCCGCCGCGGAACCGCGGACGAACGACGTGAGGTCAAATGGGGCACCCTGTCCAACGCACCGCCCGGCCAGGCAGAGCAGTGCCATCGCGCTGTCCCTCGCGCCCCGCGAGAGAGACGGAGATGGTTACGCCGCGGAACAAATTCATTACCGCGAGTCGCTGCGAGGCCGGCGACGCCGCGGCAGGACGGCTGCGCCTTTATTAGAGCCATCAAACGCCGGCGAAGCGCGCCAAAGCCTCCCTCCGCGCCTTGAGGCTGCCGGCCGCCGGAGGCTGTGCGACAAGCAGAGAGATATCCTTCGGGTATGCAATGCATTGGGCCTCCGCCAGTGCAACAAAAAATTCATTCAATTATTTTTTTTATTTTTTTTTTAATCCCAAATTTTATCCCATCTACGAATATTTTTTGCCGCGCCAACTGATTGTTCGTCACGAGATCAATTGTATCATGGATTAACCGAAGCCGAGACCGGTTCTATACTTTTCTGAACTTTATTTTGGTCATGACGGAATCATCGACTTTATGTGGGCCACCACATTTTTTTTTTGCTCCTGGTAGCTTCTTTGTGTCTGGCCCGCCGCTCTCTAATTTTGAGCATTGCGCTGCCGAGTTCCGGTGCCGAGCGATAGAACAGTCCTTCCGCCGCTCTGTCTCTCTCTCTCTCTCACAACCCCAGGGAGAGCCACTCGAGTGCGAGAGAGACAGAGCGACTGTTGGGAATCAGTCTGCCGGAGCGCGTTCGCTCCGCAAAGGAGATTACAAGAGGACTTGCACGAGTCCATGGACGAGTCGGCGAATGGCGCGCAGCAACACGTCATTGTGTGCGAGTGCGCCCCCCCCCCCCCCCCCCCCGGGGACGCCACCGGACACTCCGAACAAGAGTGTAAAAGCGAAAACAAAAATTGAAAGAGTTAAAAGAGGGCCCCGAGTGCCGTGATTACGGCCAGAGCACTCGATGCCGGCGAGGCGGGGCGGGGCGGGGCGGGGCGGGCCGGGGCGGGGCGGGGCGGGCCGGGGCGGGGCGGGGCGGGGCGGGCCGGGGCGGGGCGGGGCGGTTGAGAGTTTGCCGTGCACTGCTTGCGCTGCGCCCCGTAAGTGTTCGCACTCGGGGCCCAACGGTCTTTTGTGCGTCGCTTTTGATCTTGTAGTGAGGTTCATTAAAAGTTCCGCTTAAACTTCATTAAAAACTTTGTTTCGTTTTGGGAGGGCGGTGGTGGTGCGCGGAGGGTCTGCCCGCCCGGCGGGGGCCGGCTCGGGCGGCCTGCAGCAGCGCGCAGTGCGACAGCCTCGCATCGCATGTCGCCGTTTTAGTGGCACTCCAGTGTCACTTCTAGCCACTTTATTGGCACTTTGATGGTACTTGAGTGGCGCTGCGGGCCGCGCAGCATCGCCGGGGGGACGGCGGGGGCGGCGAGGACGACGAGGAGCCTGACCCGCCGCTGTGATTGGTCCGCGGACCGGTGTTTGGTCTTTAAGGGAGTGGGGCATGGTGAGCGTGGCACGGCTGGCACGGCGGGCACGGCCCCGGTCTCAGTCACGGCGAGCTTGTCCGGGCGGGGCGTGGGGGTGGGTGGGGGCCATAAGGTGTAGCTGGAGATGGATGAGCCCACCCCTTCCCGCTGCAGGCTGTTTCCCAGTGGGAAGGTCCCCGTCGCTGTCTCTCCTTCCCATACGGGACGCCCCACGGGTGCGAGAGAGACACCCTCCGCTCGGAATCAGTCCGCAGGGACGACTCACAATGCGACCGACCCGACCGGGCCGGCCGGACGCCGACGTATTGGCTGAGCCATCATTCACGCGCGCCGCTCCTGCATGGCCGGGCCGGGCCGGGCCGCCTGCAGCCTCCCTCGCTCTACAGGGGCGTCTCGTACGCGCGAGGCTGACTGCAGCTGACTGCCTGCTGGCCGCGCTGGCGAACTCCACCGAGACAGACGAGGCTGGCAGGCATCCCGTTAATTGATTTATGCTGCCGCCTTCTTGGCCGCGGCTTTGTGTGCGGACACCGCGGACATTGTTCGGGACATCCATTCGAAAAAAATAATTAATTAACGCGAGGCGGGACGGGGCGGACATGGCGGGGCGGACGAGGCTGGCAGCCACTGGCAGCGCGCGTGCCGAGAATGCGATCCGGAACCCAAAGCGTTCTTCCGTCTGCGCGCCACCTGCTTACACCCAGCCCCCCCCCCCCCTCCCCCAGCTCCAGCCCGGGGCCTTGTTGGCTGTTTGTCGGAATATCGTATTCACATCAAATTCGCATTAGCCTCGGCTGAATATTATTTTGGCACCGACGCGGGAAACAAATTATGGCCCGTCGTTTTGCCGGCGTCGTGTTGTTGACTGACGCGTGGGCTTGCGGCGAGCTCCCTGGTGTTTCTGCTTCCGTTTTCACCGCCGCCTCTCCTCGTCGACGTCCTCTAGCAGACTAATGCCGAGAGTCGTCTCAGTCGTCTCCATCGCTCTGTCTCTCTCGCGCCAATTGGGCGTAGGCTGCAGGCGGCGCGAGGGTGCCCGCCCACGTGTCCGCGGAATGATACAGCCACAGCACACCCCTTCCCCACCCTCCCCTCGCGCATTAGTTGCTCGGAATGTTGACGAACTATGCGATGTGATTCAGGGCCGCCCTGTTGGCCGAGAGCAGCGGCCTAGTTCGCCTCCCCTGAGCTGTCTTCCGACGGAGGGCAACCCACCGACATCCACATGGGGCGCGGTGTCACCTCTCTCTCTCTCTCTCTCTCTCTCTCTCTCTCTCTCTCTCTCTCTCTCTCTCTCTCTCTCTCTCTCTCTCTCTCTCCCTCTCACGGGGCGTCCCGAGAGCGACGGAGCGACAGGACGGCTCTACGTAACCGCTCTCGCTTGGAGTCTGACGTGTAGTGCGCGTTTCAATATTTCCAGGAACTTGAGACGGTCGAGAGAGATTCTGTTTCGAGTCGTTGGCTGTCCGCCAGTTTGCTGTCGTATTGACGTAGCGTGGCCTCTGGGGGCACACGACGCTGACGCCTCCAGAAATAAAAACTAATTGAGTTTGATGCGGTTGGCGCCCTGCCGCGCGACCCCGGTCGCCATCGCCTCCCACCCCCGTCTTTTGAGTCAACAAGTCTTTGGGGTGAGTCGAGTGCAACTTTCCCAAAGCTCGGCTCCGCTTTAGTGTTAGTTGGCTCGGTCCTCTCCCGACTTCGCCATCGGCAGTCGAGCGTTTCCGAAGAGCCGCTTCGTGGCTCTGTCTCTCTCGCACCCTTGTGTCGCCCCATGTGCGACTCTTCGGAACCACGCGGCAGGCTCCTCGGCCGGCTTGGCTTGCGTCTCGCGAACCCGCGTGCGGTTAACGAAAATCTAGAATTCCGAGTAAGCGTGATTCGGTTTTCGTTCAAGACTTGCCCAACAAGTCACCGTCACCAATCAAAACCGCTTTCCGACGGCGGCGTCCGAAGCGACCCGCAGCGAACGCAGCCCGGCCGCCGCCGCTCGGGACGATATTTAGGCTAATAGGGTACTTCGGAGAAGGGCTGGACCGGAAGTTGAGAAGAAATCAAGAGGAACAAAGTATGCGAATTTTGTGAGAATGAGCGTCTGCGTCGCCGTTCTGCCGCTTCCGCAGAGCTATATTCTCATAAAAGTCAGGGTTTTGGTCTTCTTGATTTCTTCTCAACTTCCGTCCCAGTTCTTCTCCGAAGTACCCTATTTAGGCCAGCGCTGCAGAACCGTTACAATAAGAGGGGTATGGTAAGCGAGCCGATTGTACATCTCGGTTTGAACTAAAATCAGCTCGCTTACTACACCCCTTTAACTTTCACGATTTAGAAGTATGAATCAAGAGACGAGCCGAAATGGCGCGTGCCGAGCGCGCCGTGTGGCAGTAGAGGTTAGGTTTCGGCAGACGGCCGAATTTCACTCGCCTATACTGACCACAAATCGATACAAAATAGACATGACATGTGGCTGCAAGCATGCCCACACATACGCTTCAGAGCAATCCTCTCCTTCTTCTTCTTCTCCTCAAGCTGGTCCAATGATGAGACCGCATTTAGCGGCTGGCTGCCGTCCAGCACCGCGGCGCCGCAACACTTCCAAACAGTGGCTCATTCTTTTGTTTTTGTTTTTTTATTACTTCGCGCCATCCTCGTCGAGTTTCCCGCTCCCTGGACAGCGGCTTAGTAACAATAATAACAACATTACCGTCGTTCACAAACGGGAAATTTAGGGGAACTGCATGCGTGGCTCCACTAGATGGCGTGCGTGGGAGCCGCCGCTGGCGTTGTGATGAGGTGGAGGGTGCGCTTCCCCCCCCTCTCTCCCCTCTGGCCTCTCAGCCTGCATCCGGTCAAATAATGACAGCCAACAAGGCCTGCCAACCCCGCCCCCTTTCCCTGCCACTTTTCCCTCCCTGATTTGTGATTAACGCGCGGATGATTGTTTCCAGAAATGCAGCCAAAGCCGTGTTCCGCTACAGCGACAAGCTTTGCTGGCCGCGCCGCGCTGCGGTGTTGGCAGCACTGGAGGGGAGACGCATACACTGCGAAAAAAATTCAGCAACACAAAAAAAAAAAAAAAAAAAAACAACTTCACTACGTGTGAGCACGGCAGAGTGGCATAGCAAAAACTGATAACATGCACGTAATTTAAATATTTCTTTTCGCGCTTTTGACCCGACGGCTACGTCACGTCATCTTCACGGGATTCGCTCGGAGATACTCCCTGTTACTAGTCGGCGGGTGCAACGCCTCAAGACCTCCGTCGCAGCCATCACTCACCCGGCCGGCCGAGGTCGCAGGGCCCGATGTGCTCGAATATAGTTTGGAGTGTCGAGACCAGGAAAGGGAATCAACAAAAAGTTAGCCGGCCGGGGCGCCGCAGCCGCACACGTCGCCGCGGCGCAGGCACCTGCTCTGTCTCTCTCGCACCCATGGCGGCGCGGCGGCGCGGCCCGCGAGTGCGAGAGAGACAGAGCGGGCCGGTCGTGCGGAAGGGGCCGACATTGACTCGCAACCTCACCCACCGACCGCAGCCATGCCGCAGCCCATCAGCACTACGTCAAGCCGTCGGCCCTCCCTCCTCCCTTTGTTCGTGCTAACAGTCGAAACAAAGTTTAATGCGTTGCCATAGGCTCTTTTCCGCGTAGATGTCCTTCCCCCCTCCTCCCCCCCAGTACTACTAGCAGGCCGTGCTTGTGTTATGGGAAGGGCCCAAGTCGCGATGGCGTGCTTTCTTTTTCACGACCCCTCTTCCCCCCCCCTCTCTCTCTCACCAACACACGCGCGCACACAAACAGAGGAAATTCCATTATTTGCAACACGATATTTAATTGGCGGTGTGCGGATAATAAGGCTGGGAGGGAAAGGGGATAGAGGGGGGAGAAAAGAGGGGGGGGGGTGAAGGCTCATATTGCGCTGCGGGGCCGACACCCCGACCGTCTGCTGGGACGCGCGTTCGGTAAGCGCGCGTGTGTGGTGGTGTGCGTGAGAGAGAAAGAGAGGTCAAGAGGGGTGGGGGAAGGGGGGGGGGGGCTAAATCCCCTGCATGGAAGACTCCTCACTAACTAGTCCTGGAAACGCACAGGCGTGGCCGGGGCGTGGCGTAATCAGGACCCAGTCCCTTCCAGACTCCACGGCGTGCGCTTCCGCACAGGTGCCGCGCCGAGGAAGCGGCGAGGCGGCAAAAATAAAAACAAGACGCCAAAACAAAAACAAATAACAGCAACTCGCTTTCCGATTCCCTTCCATGGCGCGGGAGTGAAAATATTTGGGCGAGAAAGAGGAGCGAAAACGACAAAAACAACAAAAACGCGCACTCCGCGCGCGCGTGCCGCCCAGCAGCGGCAAAAGTTGCAGCGCAGGACCCAAAAAAGGGGAAAACAAAAAAATCCGCGCAAAAAAAAACTAAAAAAAAACAACAAAAAAACAAAGAGAAAAGAGCAAGAGAGGAGCTTGAAGAACAAAACAAAGTCGAGTATCGGAAATCCAAAAGAGCCGCTGGGACGACGAAGTGAGGAAGTGCAGCAGCGAAAGCGCTGCAGTGTGCCGGCATCGGCGCGTCTCCGCAGTGAAATGTGACCAGAGAAAAGTCCCAAAATACGCGGACAGCGTCACGAAAATTATTCTGACATTAAATAAATTTTCAACTCAAATTCACTCATTTTATTTTTGTTTTCGAGTGGTGGTCGTGACACCGGTGTCATTGTTCGTAGTCCCCTGCAAATTAAAGATTGCTTCGGTATATTGGTTCTGCGCTACGTTAGGTGTAAGCCACTCCACCCCCAGGTTCAAGCCGCAGGGGTCTTTGTCTTCAGCACTTACCACCTTTGCCTCGTAATGAGGTGACTTCGGCACTCACTCGGGTCCGCTCTCGGGCCCGCTCGGGTGGATGGTCGTCGTTGGAGGTTCGGGGGTTCGGGTGTTCGGGGTGTGGGTGCGCGGAGGCCGAATGCGCGCGCGTCGGTGGCGAAGATTCACGGCGGCCGTGTCGGTTTTGCGCGCCGTGCAGCGTGGCCGGGCGTGCCGGTCGTGGGGGGCGTGGCCTGGCCCTGGCGTGGCTGGGCGCGGCGCGCAGGAACTTGGTCCGCTAATGGCGCTTGTTCCGGCCCAATGATCCGCGCCAAAATGCGGGTAATTAATATCCGGCCAAGGTCTGAGCGAGGCTGCAGCTCCTGCATACCTCCGCCGCGAGCTCCGCCCCCCTCGCCCCCCTGCGGCGCGCAGTGGGAGCGAGAGAGACGGCAAGACCACTCGCGCGGAATCAGCCGGCTGGAATTAGCGGCGGATCGCCGTTTGAAAATGCAGTGCTCGGCTACACTGGGACTGGAATCAATGACCGCGGCGAGGCGAGGGACCCTCGCCGCCCAGGCCCGCCAGGCCCGCCAGGCCCGCCAGGCCCGCCAGGCCCGTGGGGCCCCCAGGTGGGCGGAATACGTGTCCCGGGCCGAGGAGAGGGGCTGTGCATGTGACGTTCGATTAGCAGGTGTAAAGCCCTTTGGCGAGGGGATTGGTTGGAGTGGAGCGGGCACACCGTGTGGAGGCCATGCAGGCCGTGGTACAGGAGGCCGTCGTTTGGCGGTGCGTGGACCGCTCCCGGATGCCGACGCTTCTCCAGCGCGTTTCCCCATGTGGAGCCGAACCGAACGAAACGCGGCCACATCCTGCCAGACTAATGGCGGGAAAACGAATTGGAAATTGTTGGCGTTATTACGCGGGCCGGCGTCCGTCCGCACCGCGCTCCGATTGGTCCGGCAGCCGCGCAGCGTCGCCATTCGCGGGGTGACAGACGGAGGATTTTGAGAGAGAGAGAGAGAGAGAGAGAGAGAGAGAGAGAGAGAGAGAGAGAGAGAGAGAGAGAGAGAGAGAGAGAGAGAGAGAGAGAGAGAGAGAGAGAGAGAGAGAGAGAGAGAGAGAGAGAGAGAGAGAGAGAGAGAGAGAGAGAGAGAGAGAGAGAGAGAGACGGAGACAGGGAGAGAGAGACAGACAGACAGACAGACCTCTCACCCCTGTGCCATCCTATCTCTCTCGGCGCCGAGAACTATCAGCTCTGCAACCGCGCCGCACCGTGCCGCTGCCAATTTGAGCCCCGACCAAATTGAGTTTGAAGTGCCCCACTTAAATAGCGCATTAAATGTACGGGACCACTCATCGGAGGGGAGGGGCGGGGCGCGGGGAGATGCGAAGTGTAGGGGGAGGGGAAAAGCGGGGTTAATGTTTCAAATTGCTTCGTCCGCCCGGGGAGGGGGGGGGGGCAACGGCAGCGCGTCTGACTGTGTCAAATCGGTTTACCCCCGAAGTTATTTATTTACCACATTTATTTTAAATTGACGTCTTTTTCCCGGGCCGACCCGGGCAGCCCGCGCACGCCTGTGGCGCGATTTTTGTCCGTGCCCCGAGGAGGTGTTGTTGATGGGATGGGCCCCGACGGCCCGACGCACGCGGCTGCTCCGCTCCTTGTGATGAATGGTTGAGCAGTATCGGAGCCTCGGTCACCCCGATCCTTCATATCGCTGATCCGCGAGAGACGGGCCGGCCGGCAGGCAGGCAGGCAGGCCGGCTGGGCCACTGGCAGCGGGCAGGAGCCGCTTCAATACGGTCACGTCGGAACAAAGCCGAGCAGCAACAACAACATCATGTCACGCACATTCATGTCCCTCCGCTGTGAGGCGTGACCAACGTGGCAGCAGTCCGGCCAGGTTAGCACTGACCGCGCCGCTGCCGAAGGGAAGGCCACGAGAGACGCGGATGAAGCGCCACCAATTCCAACGTGGCCCTCACAACTATGTCCATTGGTCGTTTGGAACTATGGGGCGATTTCAAAGCCTCCTCCTGCCGTCCGGCATGACACCTTTTTGTTCTCGTCCTTCTCCAACACGGCGGCGGCGCAGCTGCCGACGTTGTGAACAAAAAAAGGTGCTCGTCTCGTAAACAACGTCCTGCAGGCCGACGGGCAAACAAGAATCAGTTTGGCCGACCGATCGGCTGCCTCGATCGGGAGGGACCCAGCCCATTTGCCTTGACGGACCAAGCGGCGTGGCGTGGGCGGCGTGGCGTGGGCGGCGTGGCGTGGGCGGCGTGGCGTGGGCGGCGTGGCGTGGGCGGCGTGGCGTGGGCGGCGTGGCGTGGGCGGCGTGGCGTGGGCGGCGTGGCGTGGGCGGCGTGGAGGCTGCCGAGGCTATCTGGTCCCTGGGCTGTTGAGTCGAAGGGCCAGGCACTGCGGCGGGTCAGAGTGGCCCCACGCCATGCATGTGTGTGGAACGCCCCCTGCCCTCCCCCGATTTTCCCTGGACTCCAGCCATAACCATCACAACATTATGCATCCCTGCATGCCTGGGTGGCTGCGCCCGGACTGACAGGGTAAACAGTGCGGGCAACAACACGTCCCCGCCCCACCCCGCCCCGCCTATCCAAGGGGGCTCTGATATCCCTGAGCATGCCGCCTTTATCCGAATCCCGAATCAATATTTTGCCAATGTTGGCGGGAGTATATGGTTTGTCCGATCACATTTTGTCCGACCGGCCCGAGTCTAAAACGTGTGTGGTAAAAACAGAACGTGTGTGGGAAAAATAAAAAGTGTACGGGAACAATAAAAAGTGTGTGGGAAACATAAGTGTGTGGCATCATACTGGCTGTAGTGGTGGGCTACGCACCGTGTGCTTGCAGGCCATGACGGTGAGGATGACCGAGGGCCCCAAAGGGCGGCGGGCGGCGTGGCGGCGCGCCCCGGGAGGCGCCCTGCCCATGGCCCTGCCCATGGCCCTGCCCATGGCCCTGCCCATGGCCCTGCCCATGGCCCTGCCCACGGCCCTGCCGCCCTCACGCTGCTCGGCAGGCCTGTCACGGGGAGGCTTAGCCCGCTGGCGGCGAGGCCCCCGCAGCGCGGCCGGCAGCGGCGGCCGGGCCCCCATCTCCCCGACAAACTGCTGTTTGCCGGCCAAAGAGTGTGCCATGTTTTTATCTCGGAGGTAATTTCACGCCTGTTGCGCACATCATGCAAAAGCGGGAAGAGGCAAGTCCCGGGCCGGGTCGTCGGCGTCCACCGTTCGCCCCGCCGAGCGAGCGATTATTGCGAGGAGCCGGCGTTTCGTCGCCCTGTCTCCGAACAAGGTGTCTTGGCGGTGCCAGGGTGAGTGGCCTGGCCTCGGCGGGGGCCTCGGTGCGGGCCTCGCTGAAGGTCCGAGAGATCTTTCGGCTCTGCCTGCCACTCCAGCGCGGGGACCATGGGCCGGCCATGGGCCCATAGGCCGTGGAGGCGCCAGGGGTGGGTTGTAAGGCCCCCTCGTGTCTCTTGAGCGCGCGTAAGGCGGCGTTAATATTCATGTCATGTCCGGAGAGCTCATCAACACAAATTCGCGTTTTGCAACGGGACGCGGCGCGGCGTGGCGGCGGCGCGCGAAGCACGCGAGGCAGGCCAGCATCAGGCCCTCGTCACCGCCGGCGTGATCGCATCCATTGTCGCGGCCCAGGACGAGGGTATCGAAGCCAACGCCGCCACCATGACGTCACTAGGACGCCACCAGGACGCCACCAGGACGCCGTCAGGAAGCAACCAGGACGCCACCAGGACGCCGCCGTCCGGCCGGAAGAAATGAGTGGCTGGTAGGGCTCCAGGTGCCGCCTGCTTGCCATTCCGCGCGCACGTCGACTCCGTTGTAATTCATGAAGCATGCAGGAAAGGTTTGTGTGTGGTCGGGGGCGTTGGAGGGGGTGGGGCGCGGTGGGGGTTGGAGAGCGGCTGGTTGGCAAGCAGTTTGGAGCGGCGGAAGGGCACGTAATTTGCTGCCCTCCCCTTGATCCAAGGCACCTGCCCGCCCCGTCCCTTCCCCGTATTGGACATTTTTTTGTGTTCCCGTCGTGCCGGAGTAGGCCCCGGCCAGGCCCCCTCCCGCGGAGAGGGAGAGATGAATGAGTGGGTGATGTTTTGGTATTCAAACAAGGCGGTGCAGCGTGGCGGGGATCTGGCTGGAGAAACATGGCGGCCGCTTCCCCAAGGCCTTCGCAGCGAGCAGGGCGGAGCAGGCCAGCACGACGTCGGCTCGGCGTCCCCCGCCTCCGGGAACTCCAAAGAAGAGGGACGAGGGTCGTGCCTAATAGAGGCCCCGGTGTCCCACCGCTTCCGCGGCCACGATCAGGAAGCCGGGCTGGAACTGGACAAGGCCGCTAAAGTTTTCCCCCGCAAGGCCGCCGCCGCCATGCCGCCGCCATGCCGCCGCGCAAGCCGGGCCCCAACTTTTTACCCGGGCTGATTCGCGGCCGCGAGTCCCGGTGGAGCCGTTGTTTCGAGTCCCAGGCGCACACTGTATCTGCGCCTCTCCGCGGGGACGGCCGGTTGGCAACAAGTCCGAGAAGGCACAGCAATGCGTCGTTAGAATCTGTGGCCGCGCAGCGCGGCGCAAGGCCCATGGCTGCTGCATGGCTGCTGCATGGCTGCTGCATGGCTGCTGCCCCGCCCCAGTGCCAACCCTCCTCACCACCTTGGCCGCGCGCTGCGGCGCTGCGTGTCACTCGGTGCAGTCTAGCGGAAAGTGCCCCGTGCCTTGACTGCTGCCACGCCGCGCCCACCTTACCAACTGAATACAAATGGCTTCCATTAATCTTTAAAACGTGACTGGAGAAACAATCGGGCGTGACGCTGCGCGACGTCGCCGCGACTCGAACCCCGAACCTTTCGGAGGAGCAGAGGCAGCGCGCCGAGATGGATGCGTCGCCGGGGAGGCGCGGCTCGGCGCGGCCCGCTCGCCATCATGGAGGCCATCATCGCGGCGTCACTCCAGTGGGGGGCGGGACCTAGCGGGACCTAGCGGGACCTAGCGGGACCCTGGGCCGCCCGCCGCGCGCCCGCCGCGCGCCCACCCACGGGTTGCCTCCTACCCACCGCACAAATTGAAAAGAAATACCAAGGGCGAATTGGGGAAAAAAAAAATACCGAGTGCGGATTGAAAAAAAAAAAAAAATACCGAGTGTAAATTGAAAAAAAAAACAAATAAAAAAAACGAGTGGGCCTTGAAAAAAAATACCAAGAGCAAATTTAAAAAAAAACAACAAAAAAACAAGTGCGAAACGAAAAAGAAAAAGGCGGGCGTATCCTTGTCGAGCGCCCGCTGGGTAGGCAACACAATGCGCGCCTGTCGACGCATTGCCTACCCGCCGCTCAACGGGCGCCCTGGACCTGGCCGGCTGCATCGCAGTGTACCCGTCAGACCCTCGGCTGTACCGGGCTGTGTCGGGCTGTGCCCCGCCTGTGGCTGCAGCAGGACGGCGAGACCCCAACAGCATGCCCGGGGCGGGCCGCTGCATCGCCTGCTAGACGGCCCTCGCGGGCCCGCGGCCCTTCGGACGACGAGGACGACGAGGAGACGCCCCGGGGCCCTCCGGGGGGTCTTTACGCGGCGCCAGTATCGCGGCACTTATCAGAGCTAACGTGTTCCCCTGGTCCTCATCACGGCAAATATATACAGCGCGTCCCCGAAGCAACGCCGACGTTGCCCTGGCGGAGCTGGCAGGGCTGGCAGGGCTGGCAGGGCTGGCAGGGCTGGCTGCGCGCAACGCGCACCTCCCAAGCAGCGCGTCTGCCACCCCTTCGCACTGTGTGTCCAGGGTTGGCGTAAATACTAACGGTGCCGGCTCGCCCGGGACCGCCGCCCCTCCCCCCTCCCCTCCCGCCGAGCCGTATCGCGCAGATGATGAACTTAATTCACGCTCCGCTGGGACCCGAACCGGGGACCGGCACAGGAGGACTCTGGGAGTGGCCTCCTCAGTGGCCCGTGGGAGAGGCGCCGGGCTTGGAGGGTCGGCCGCCGCCTTGAATGGCGCACTAAATACCTTATCTAGCGCCTTCCGCCGCGGTTTGCCTAAAATGAACTTTCTCTCTCTCTCTCTCTCTCTCTCTCTCTCTCTCTCTCTCTCTCTCTCTCTCTCTCGCTGGACACGGGCGTGGTCTGGCGGGGGGCGTGCGCGGCGCTCAAAACAACGCCTCGCCTCCTTGTTACCCCGTGAGGCTTATATTGAAAAAAAAAAAAAGAGGCCTATAATATAAAGGAACTTTGCAGCAACTTCGTTCAGGCCCCGTGCTATCGCCCCGCCTCGGTCCGGACGTTTTAATCCCCCGAGGATGAATGGAAGCGGAAAAGGTTTTGATCGAATACCTGAACAGGCCGTTCAATGTTTAACGTCCGTGTTTACGACCGGTGTCAGGGCAGGGGGTGGGGATGAGGAACAGCGAGTCCGCGCGGGAAGTTGGAGCTCCAGCCGCCGAGCCGATCGCGTTACGTGGCGCTGCAGGCAGGATGCGCGGGAAGCGTAAATCCCAAAATTCCGGGTGGTGAGATCCGGGTTTCGACGTCCGCCTGCACGTCTCCACCAGCAGAGCGCGTGCTTGATGTGCACCGCTTTCAAATGACGACGCGATCCACTACTGCCGTCCCCAACAGGAAATGATGAGGCGCTGATTCAAACCGCGAAACGCGAGACGGAGCGGAAAACCAACCAATTCGCTGATGAAAATGTTAGCGGTTCGGCGACACTACTGAGATGGACTGTGTGGAGGAGCCGTCGCACACACAAACACACACACACAGTTACACACGGTCACGAGACTGCTGCTGCGCAGCGTCCTCAAGGACGACAAGATAGCACGCTTTTCTTCGTGGCGTTCCGTTCTATGGCGGGCGTTTCACGAGGCGTTCAGCGAGGCGTTCCGCGAGGCGTTCCGCGAGGCGTTCCGCGAGGCGTTCCGCGAGGCGTCCTCCGCGCCGTTGCCGGACGTCGAATTCAATTTCCTCTAGTCGGCTTTTGTTGGGGCCGCTGTCGTCGTGGCGCCCGCCCGCCCGTCCCGGCTCGGCCAGGCACGGCCAGGCACGGCCCGCCGCCGTGGCGTTTAGGCTCTCGAGACTGAGTGGGACACACACACACACACACACACACACACACACACACACACACACACACACGCACACACACACACACACACACACACACCTACACACACACACACACACACACACACACACACACACACACAGAGCTCGGCAGACGGCTCCAGTGCCGCCTTATTGAACCTGTATCAGTATGGCGCGGCCAATGCCTTCCTGTGGCGGGGGACCCAATAACAGGCGGTAGCGGGCGGCGCGCTTTCTTTGCCCTGCCATGCTTCCCGAACGTCTTCTTCTCTTCCCCTTGGAAGTCGTACAGAGTCATACATTTTAACGCGCGCGCGTTCGGCTGGCCAGCGGCTGCGCCGAGGCTGCGCCCGGGGGCTCCGCAGCCCCTGCCTCACTTTTTAAGTCGCTTCGGCTTGCTTCGGCTCGCTTCGGCTTCCCTCGGCCCTGAGCAAACGCCGCCGCGGTGGACCGTAAAAACTCAGCAGAGCAGCAGCGAGTTGCCCCCGAACAGTGCCGTCTGTCTCCCCCGCTCGCACCCTGCGGCCCTGCGGGACGCGAGAACAGGGCCTCTCAGGTAGGATGCCAAACACAGCACGCTCACACAGGACAGGCTGCCGGAGAGGCTGCAGCCGCGATTCCGCTCACAGAAGAAGGAAAACTTGATTCGAGGAGGAGATGTGTGGCTTTTCGACTACCTTGCATGCATGCAGTGTGAGAGACAGTCCATCCACGGTTCCGACAGCGCGGAGTCCCGATTGAGCGACAATCCGGCGCGCAACGCGTTGCTGCAGCATTACTGCATCTCTCCGTGGCGTTATCGCGATAAGCTAGCGGTCCGTGACGCGCCGCCGCGCAGCCGCGCCGCGTGACAGCGATGGATTATTTGCAGTCAGCCAGTCAGCCAGCCAGGCAGCCAGCCAGGCAGCCAGCCAGGCAGCCAGCCAGCCCGGGCTAATCGCGGAAATGAAATGACCCAAACTTGCGAAGAGCGTTTCCGCTCCGCCGCCGTGGCCGCCACGGCCGCACCGCGCCTCGACTTCAAAAAGTATTTCCCCAGTTATCAGGGCTGTCCATCAAAATGACGGCGTCCCTATGAATCACCGCCGCCATTCATTATGCGCGTGGATTGATAAAAATCTGGCGATGCGTGACGATCGACGAGCCTCGCAAGAATGGCAATTATGTTCGGAATGGGAAATAGACGAGCGCTTCGCACGAGGGGCGTGTAGACGAGAGAGTGTTGGGTTGGAGCGGGACGGCGGTGTGAGGCTTGCTAGCAGAAAGAGAGATTGACGGCGGAGTCGGTGTAGCGGAGACAGCGCCGCGTGAGCCCGCTAGCGAGTTAACGGCCGCGAGTGACACGCAGTGACACCGGGCTGTCGAAGCCATTAGATATCCGCTCTGGCAGCCCGAACACACACACACACAGGCACGTTATTGAAGCAAAACACATGATGACGGTGGCGCAGGGAAATGGGGGCAAAACAAAATCTGTTTGCATGCATATTGAAAAGGCCCCGTCGCCGGCAATGCCCCGGTGAAGCGACTGACTGGCGGCCGGCGACCGCGGCGGTGGTCCAGCCCGCTGGATTGTATACAATGCGACAACAACTGACGAGGCGTGGCGTGGCGGGGTGGGCAGACCACCGCGGTGGACATTATGCACGCGGCGATAATGAAGTGCGGCGGACGTTATCGGGAAAGAAATGCATGAATGTGTCAAAACAAATCAACGGGGAACGAAAAGGAGGTAAAGATTCCGCTTTGTGATTCCGTAATGGGGGCAGCACCGCTGTGGTTGTGTCGTTAGATGGGGACTTGGGACATTTTCACCGCCAGCGTGTATATCTCGGTGGACTTTTTGTCCGGCTCGCGCCTTTCTTCTTCTTACATTTCGACTTCCTCGGCAGTACTAGATACTGTATTTATTTTTTTTTGGGAAGAAAATAGTTACAAAAGACAAGAGCCTTTGGGCCGCTTGACGTATGAGCGGGATATCTTGGCCAGGCGTTAAGATGGATGCGAAGGGTGTTGAATACGGCCGCGCTGTTGCCAACTCTGCCAGCCCTGCACAGTGTTGCCAACGCCGCGTTGCGTGCGCTCCGCGTGGCGCATTCGGCCGTGAGATGACCGATGACTCGGCTTTCACTTTTCCGTGTGTTTTATATGTTGGTGGCCACGCCGCGCCAACGCTGCAGAGCGAGGGGCGTCGCGTCTCGCAGAGATGAGAATATATTCCTTCATTTGGCGGCGCGGAAGGGAGCAGAACGGAAGGAAAGGGAGGGAGTACGTAGCGTGACGAGAGCCGCCGAGAGCGGGTGGGGGGGGGGGGCGGGAGGGAGGGAGGGGGGAGAGAGAGAGAGAGAGAGAGAGAGAGAGAGAGAGAGAGAGAGAGAGAGAGAGAGAGAGAGAGAGAGAGAGAGAGAGAGAGAGAGAGAGAGAGACCGAAGCAGCCGCATTTTTCACTTCATGAAAATTGGAGCGAGCGCATCGCATCACATAACGCCTTCGCCGACAAGACCCCACCCTAATGAGGAGTGTGTAGTGTTGCCGATGGAAGGGGGAGGGGGGAGGCTTAGAAGCGGCATAGGCGCGCTGAAGCCTCTCGGCGTTCTCCTTTGAACGAAGATGGGGTCGTGGGGTGAGGGGGTGAGAAATAGAGAGTAGTCGAGTGCGCGGAGGGCGCGGATGATGTTGGTGGAAGGAAATATTGCGACAATAATCTCTTGACGAGCCGAGGCTGGGGGCCCCAAATAATGATGAAAGTGTAATCAAGCTTTGTGCGGGAGTAAAGTACCGTGTCGTGTATGCCGAGGTACACACTCGTGAGGCGCGGGGAGACGAACGAAGTGGCGTTCTCGTTGCCTTCTAGAGCATCGTCCTCATGCATTGACCACACTCAGTTCGGGAGCATCGGTGTCGCCAAGTTGGTCCTTCATGTCAACGAGTTTTTCAAGTTGCATAACTACTTTGCGTTTGCGTTGTCCATACTTCGCCATGCGCGCCAAAAATTCCATTTCCTCAACCTATACTCGGTCAGCAAGCAGCGGCGATAAAATATACAATAATAAAACGGAAGTTGCTTCAGTTCGCATCGCCAATAGCCCGATGATGAGGACAAGCAATTACTCTGCGGGTAGGGCGGGGGCGGGCTTTAACATGAAGAAAAAAAATTATGAAATCTCTGCGCAAACCGGCTGGGGAAGCCAGGGGCTGGCTAGTGATGAAAAATTTAATCGAATAATTTTTTTAGGGGGTTGGGGTTGGTTTGCTGTTGTGGGCCAGCGGGCCGGGTCGAGTCGTGTTTGTCGTGAGCCGCAGTTCTTACGTCGAACAGCCTGCTTTACAGCGGCCGGGAGGGACGGAAACGGGCGGAGCAGAAAAAGAAAAGGAAAGAAAGAGAGGCATCCGTGATGGGGCCGTTGGCGTTTCGCGGTGGCTTTACTGCGCCGCCATTCGCATTTCTAAAACGACTAAACTTTTCACTCGGGGGAAAATATAAAAATTAATAATGATAGCGGATGTTTAATGCATGCAGGACACATGACGACCGGGTTCCTCGACTTGATGTGGGCGCGGCGGCCACGCGGCGAGGGGTATCTGTTACAGCCAGAGAGAGAGAGAGAGAGAGAGAGAGAGAGAGAGAGAGAGAGAGAGAGAGAGAGAGAGAGAGAGAGAGAGAGAGAGAGAGAGCGCGTTCTGCAGCGAGGGTCTTTTTCTAAAACACTTGCAGGTTTGGCGGGCGTGCTGCGCATTTTAAACGCGTATGGAATGTGGCACACGTGAGCCTGTCCGCCTTTCTCGTTGGAACGGTTCGATCGGCGAACAGAGCAGCCAACAGGAGCGTGCATTCGCGGCATTCCACTCCGTGCGACCGTTGTTCCCTTCCTTCTCGCTCGTGTTTATTCCGTCCGAGTTTCTCGTTCCCGCGCGATGGCCGGGCTAGCCAGCCAGCCAGCCAGCCAGCCAGCCAGCCAGCCAGCCAGCCTCGCAGTCGCAGGCATTTAAACGCTCCGGCCGTCGGTTGCGTTGGTGTAGTCGTCCGAAGGTAGTGAGTCTTGAGACCGTTCCCACACCACCCCCTCCCTCCACCTCGAAAGTCCGCCCGTACCGCACCAGCCCCCACGCTTGCCCTGTGGCTGGTGGAGGGGGTATTTCTCCTAACGGTCGCAAGAATCCCTACCTCTGGCTGCCTGCTGCCCCTGCCGTGGGACGACTGCTCTGCTGGTTCGGGGCTGCATTGTTGTTGTTGGCCGCCTCGCTCTGCCTGCCGCCCGCCGCTCGAGCCGGCCGGCCGGGCCGGCCGCCGGGGCGGGCTCTCCATCCGCCTCCCTCGGCCGACGCTCAGCAGCGCTCAGGCAGCAACCCCCGGTCCCGTCCCGGTCCGGTCCCAGTCAGTGTGCCGCCGGCCGCCGAGTGGAGCAGACGCACCGCACCGCGCCACCCCACGCCTCTCCCCGCCGACAGCGCGACAGCGCCGCTGCGAGGTGAACCTCGTCGCGCCAACGCCTCAGTGCCGGTGTGCGGAGAGACAGACAGTCCCGAGTGACGAGCAGCGAGTGACACACGGCAAATGACGAGCAGCGAGTGACGAGTAGCGAGTGACACGGCGAGTGACGAGCAGCGAGTGACACACGGCAAATGACGAGCAGCGAGTGACGAGTAGCGAGTGACACGGCGAGTGACGAGAAGCGAGTTCCACGCGCCGCGTGACGAGCAGCGAGTGACACACGGCAAATGACGAGCAGCGAGTGACGCACGGCGAGTGACGAGTAGCGAGTGACACGGCGAGTGACGAGCAGCGAGTTCCACGCGCCGCGTGACGAGCAGCGAGTGGCGAGTGACACACGGCGAGTGACGAGCAGCAAGTGACACACGGCGAGTGACGAGCAGCGAGTGACGTGTAGCGAGTGACGAGTAGCGAGTGACGAGCAGCGAGTGGCGAAGTGACCGTTTCGCGAAGAGTGACGCCGCGGCCATGGGCGACGAGTGACGGAGTGATCCTCGTGTTTCGAACGTGCAGCGACGTGACGCGCGGCCGGATGGGACTCGTCAGGCTGGAGTGACGGTGAGCGAGTCGGCGGCTTTAGCTTAACCTGAGAGAGAGAATGAATGAAAGAGAGGGAAGAAAGAGAGGGAGAGGTCGAAGAAACATTGACAGGTGGGACCAGGCAAGCACTCCTCAAGCGGTCGCACCAACCACAAGCTGTCACAGTGTTACCTAGGACAGGGAGCGTGTTGTCAGTTACTCACCACAGAAAGTCACACACTATACGCCTCAAAGGGGAGAAGCAAATATTTACGGTCTGACAGTGAAATCAGCCTAATCCTTCCACTACAAGCGATTGACTAACTTTGCTTGATCGCTTGACCCTACGGAGCACCGCAAGACCGAACCTGGAAAGCGCCCTCCTCGCTCTGTCTCTCTCGCACCCCTTCGGAACGTCTCGTGAGTGCGAGAGAGACCGAGCAACAACACCACTTGTTTTCAATTGAGCCTTCTAAGATGGCGGTGGCTGCTCCCCACTGCGCGTCTTCGTCAAACGCGGCGCCACTCCGCTCAGCAGTCGAATGCAGCGGCCTGGGCCGCCTGGGCCGCCGGGGGAGGAAGGCGGTCAAATGGGGCGGCCGGCGGACACAATGCTGCATTTGCTGCTTACACTGAGAAAAACTTATTAACTATTTTAGGCCTTACAAAGAAAAGCACTGTAAGTATTTTGAGCCTACATAAGCTTACAAAGAAAATACTTCGTAATTTTCGAACTATTTCTTCGTATAACAAAGTATATTAGTTTATGTTATGTATGCTCAAAATACTTCGTAAGAAGCGTGTACGGGCTGAAATCACCAGCGACATGGCGCCCTACGATTCATTCGTCGGAGGCTTATGAGTTGTCATGTCAGAAAGGCCGTGTCTCGTTCCGTGTCTGTCTGGGTCCCGCAGCAGGTTAAATGTTAACCCGTTAACACGGCACTAGTTTTACAAAACGGCCCCTGCTGCCTCGGGTGTCGCAGCTTGAGCTGAGTGGAGAGGCTTCGAGTAGTAGCTCGTGTGTCGAGAGGCGGGGGCGGGCTGAGCAAAGGCGGGGCGGGGCGGGGGTGCGGGCTGAAACTATAGAGGATGTGGGTCGAGCTTCACGAGGGATCCAATAACTAACTTGGCTTCTCTTCCGGGCCGTCGAGGACTGGCGAGGACGCGACGCACCTCCCGCAGTACACACAATGCTAGCCACTCGCCGGGCCCCCGCAGCCCCCGCCGCCGGGCCTGGCTGGGCCCCGATAAAGGCTGATTGTGTCTGACGAGACAAGAAAGAGCCGAGCCGCCCTCGCAACACTGCGTGATCCCATCTCAACGCGCCGACGATGGCGACGCCGTGTGTGTGTGTGTGTGTGTGTGTGTGTGTGTGTGTGTGTGTCCTCTCTCTCTCTCTCTCTCTCTCTCTCTCTCTCTCTCTCTCTCTCTCTCCCTCTCTCTCCCTCCCTCCCTCCCTCTCTCTCTCTCCCTCCCTCTCCCTCCCTCTCCCCCTCTCAAGGACGCTGTGAGAGGGTGGTGGCCCCAAGGGTGATCAATTTCGTTTATCAGTGTAGCAACGTCGTGGAGGCGGCGATGGCAGTGGCGGCCCCGGCACGGCGGACACGATGCGTGTGGCGGCAGCGAAATAGAAACACGACGTCGACTCGCATCACCAGCTCTGTAGGCTGATCCCACGTCGCTATGAGGGGTCCGGCATGAGCGATTCGCCTAGTATGAAGAAGAAAAGAAGAACATGGCGGCGCGGTGGCGGCGCGTAGCGCGGACCCACAACAAAGCAGAAGCTCCGCGACGCGCGGCGCAGCGCTAGTAGCGACATTAGCTAGATCTGTTAGTTTAGCTCTGATTTCGATGCGGTGA
The DNA here is from genome assembly GCA_030522485.1 of Stenchaetothrips biformis. Classification (NCBI taxonomy): domain Eukaryota; kingdom Metazoa; phylum Arthropoda; class Insecta; order Thysanoptera; family Thripidae; genus Stenchaetothrips; species Stenchaetothrips biformis. Next base: position 7,073,531 of record CM060096.1, read on the forward strand.
ACTCGATTACAAAAGCTTACTTAAGAAAGCAAACGGTTCAACAAGTTCTTCGGAGCAGGATCGCACGATCTTCTGAAGTTTAACCCGTCCTCACGGCAACGAATCGCGGCAATTCTTATGATTATGGTATTTCCACTTTGCAAATGTTAAAAATAAGCATGCTATCGTGTCGGGCGTGAAAAATTACTAGAAGAAGTAAAAAACCGCATCGAAATCAGAGCTAAACTAACAGATCTAGCTAATGTCGCTACTAGCGCTGCGCCGCGCAGCTTCTGCTTTGTTGTGGGTCCGCGCTACGCGCCGCCACGTTCTTCTTTTCTTCTTCATACTAGGCGAATCGCTCATTGCGCACCCACTTCTAAACGTTTTGCAACTGTGTGGCTTGTGAATTTTGGAGACCGGCGTGGTGGTCGCAAGGCGAGCAGACAGCCTCGCTCCGTGGAGTTTGATCCAGTCGGGCTGTGACCGCAAAGCAAGGCGGCGGCCGTGCCTCTCCGTCTCTCTCGCACCCACTGGAGACGCCCTCACGAGAGAGACGGAGACCGGCCCGGCGTCGCGCGCTCAGGACGACCGCTCTCCTTGCTGACATCTACACATCCATCGTTCGGGCAATGACGACTGTGAAACTGTCGGGGTCACGAGGCAGCGACTCACGGAAGACTCGCTGCAAGTTAAATCGAAATCGTCGAGCTGTTTTAGGGATCGATCTATCGTCTCAAACCACCTGGGCCCCCGAAACCGACGACCGCTAAATGATTCAGGTTCTGGAAGCGACGGGTGTCGACAAGCCGGCCGACAGTGGGCCGGTTGTTGCGGCGACGCGGGTGGCGCGGGCGGGGCGGGCGGGGCGGAAGGGAGGGCCAGCCCACGCCCCGCCCAGCAGGCCAGGCAGGCTGGGCTGTTTGGCTGCTCGGCGCCCGGCTTCCCTTTAAATACGCCCGTTTGAAAACTTGTTGGCCCCACCTGCAAAGTTTGGTAACCACGGACCGCCAGTACAAGCCGCTCCGGTATCCTGCCGCCTCGAAACTGCGGCGCTGCGGAGCGAAACGAAGCGATATCGCCGGCGAAACCGGCAAACCGCGGCAAACCGAGGGAAGAGAAGGAGACTTTTCTCATTTTAGAGCGGCACCACATTTCGGCACTCATCGCGCGGCGGGCCACAGTGGGCCAGAAGACCGTCGAGGCGACCACGTTTTGAGCTCCAGAGTCGCTAAATGGGACTCGGATCGAACGTGTGACCCAACCAATGGATTCCTCGTTTGGAGAGCAATCCATTGGTGGGGTCACACGTTCGATTCGAGTCCCATTCATGGTCTCTGGAGCTCAAAACGCGTCCAAATTTTTGCCACCTCGACGGTCTTCTGACCCATTGTGCGGGCTCATTCCGGACACTGTCTCTCCGTCTCTCTCGCTCTCGTGGGCCGCGACGTAGGGGAGCGAGAGAGCGACGCGACCTCCGCGAAACAACTTGACGCGGCGCGGCATAAGCAGCAATTCGGGGGGAGGTATGTTGTAACCAGAAACGGGATCGCACTGCATAAATTCACCCTCTCTCGCCTGTGGCCCGCAGCGCGAGGAGAGGAGCATCGCCTCGCTCGCCACGCCACGCCACGCCGCCACGACCCGCCGCGCAATCTACTTGTGAGTACTTCCAAGTAATTTCACACGGGGCACCTAATTTCGTTCGCAGCAGCCGCGCAGCACTGCGAGGACCGACGGAGGGGCAGATGGACGGATAGACAGGCAGACAGACAGAAAGACAGGCAGACAGACTTACAGACTGCGCAGAGAGGACGGTCATGAAGGAGGAACAAAGACGATGACGAAGAGGACGGAACGGCCGGCTACACGCTTTGCCCTTGTATGTCTTCCTCTTCCTCCTCATGGCGCGCGTCCACAAATATAAATTTACGGGTGGCCGAGCACAGCTAGGAGGCGGGGCGGCGGGGCGGCGGGGCGGGGTCGTCCCCGCGGCGGACGCCCCGCGAGTGCGAGGGAGAGGCGCTGGCCGGTCCGCCCAGCAGGACGCCGTGCGCCGTGGCTTGGTGGCGTGGCCGGTCGTCCCCGCGGCCCGGCGGCCTGGTCAGCGCCGCGAGGGGCTTTAGGGGCTCCAGACGTATAATCGGAGACCGTGTCGCCGCAGAGCCCCTCGACGCTCTCTCTCGCACTCAGGGGCGAGCCAGGACCACGACTGGCGGGGGAAAGAAGAACAGGGTGTACGTCGTTTGTCCGACCTGGCCAAATTTCACCTGCCCGTGAATCGGCTGAAAATTTTGTCCGACTTTTTTTTTTTTCTTTTTGGTCCGACCCCGTTTTGTCCGACCCATTTACACCGCCACAGGGTCGGCAGCTGGAGTAAAATCAACACTATAAAGAAAATTTCTGCGAAAGAGGGCAACCCGGCGAACCGGGCGTCCTCCCGGCGGCGGCGAGCCGCAGCTGACAAGAGAAACCCCCGGCCGCCCGGTCCCCCGCGCCACGCTCGCCATGCTGCGGGGCTCCGGGAGACCGACTCCAAAGTGGGAGCTTCTCTCTCTCCCTCGCACCCTCGGGGAGTTGGGCGCGAGAGAGGCAGCCCGCGGCGGCCCCAGTGGGTGCGTCGCGCTAGTAGCGTCCAGGCCACTCATCATTCCCGGCGACAGCTTTACGGCTCATGATGTGCGATACGCTCCGTCCGGAGTAGCGACCTCTGTGCCGCACCGGTCTGTGGCTACTGCCGCTAGCGGCTCGCTCTCTCTCTCTCTCTCTCTCTCTCTCTCTCTCTCTCTCTCTCTCTCTCTCTCTCTCTCTCTCTCTCTCTCTCTCTCTCTCTCTCTCTCTCTCTCTCTCTCTCTCTCTCTCCCCAGCACCTGCGCGATGTTCACCCGGGCCGCCGGTGGGCCGGAAACCGGGTCGAGGAGGTCGTCGAGGGCGTGGGGGGCGCGGAGCATGGCGCCAAGGCGGTAACGACCCCGTCGGCGTGGAGGGATGGACCACGGGTCACCGAGCACGCCGATGATGCGGTGGGGGCGAGGGGGACATCACTGAGGTCCAAAGTGCACAATAGTCTTTTGATCTTTGTGTTTTTTTTTGTTTTGTTTTTTTCCATTTTTTTATTTTTTGATTTTATTGAATTGATTTTTTAATTTTCATTTTCATTTTTTCTGATGTTAATTTTGACTTTTTTCCCTCGTGTACAAAGACTTTTTCGAGTGATCCTCTCCTCGGGTGGGGGCCCTCATTAAATCGGCGCGTTCCTTGGCTGGGTCTGCAGTGCCGTGTGTGGATGCCTTGTCGAGGGCCGCGCGACGGGTCCGGGTCACACCCTCACAATGAATAGTAATTGCAAAGGCGAGGTGGGGTTGCGGGCGGCGTCCGCGGCGGGGCGGGGCGGGGCGGGGCGCAGCAACAGGTGCTCCACACGCACCGCGGCGCCACGCCTCGCGAGGAGGCGGCCGCGATGCCGCCGTGCAGTGCGCAGCTCTCGGATTAGCGGCAGAGCCAAAGCCGGTAGGCAGCGTGTCGCGGCGCCCCCACCCCCAAATGGATTCCCAGCGCGCTGCACTTTTTCTCCCGCCGTCTCTCTCGCACCCTCGGGGCGCGGCGCTGGAGCTGGAGCGCGCTGGAGTGCGAGGGAGACCTGCCGGGGTGCCGGCGGTGCAGGCGGTGCGCGTTACGGCCGGGCTGCAGGGAAGCACCTCGCCGTGCCCAAGGCCGGCCGGGCCGTTAGGGTTGCCGCGCACGCCCCTGCTGTCGCCAGCGCTTGCATCCCGCCCTGAGATACGGCCGCCCGCCCCCCGCACAGAAAAAAGGACAAAAATAACGAAACAGAATAAAAAAGGGAATAGATGGAATGACTCTCCTCTCATGCATGAGGACCCTGCAAGGACGTCCTCGGAAAGGGACGCCAAAGCCGCGGCGGCGCGTTTTGTTTTTGTTTACGCCCCTCGCTGTTTGCGCGCCGCCCCGCTGCCCACGCGCCCAAGCGATCGAGGATCGAGGTCGCGATCGGCGACCCTATCTCTCTCCGTCCCCCTCCCCGCCACTTTTCCTCTCCGTTGCACGCCCCGCCCTGCTTCGCCCCGCCCGGTCGGTATTGTTTTTGATCGCGTTGCGGTGCGTGCCGCGCGCTGCCCCCCCCCCCCCCTCTGTGACTAAGTCCGCGCTTCCGACGTATAATTTTTTCGCATTAGCCTTTGTTGGTGTTGTTGTTTTTGTTCTTTTTCTTTCGCTCTCCTTGTCGTCCACCGGCCTTCAGGGCTGGCTGGCTGCGACAGAATAGGAGGATGGGGGCGGCGAGGCGAACGACCGGCCAAAACGGCAACCAAGCGCGCGACCATCGAATAAAACGAAAATAATAACGGCATCAACAAGGAAATAATGAAGGGGGAAGGGGAGGAGAGGCTGCGTTGCGGGTTGTCGTCGCCGCGGCGCCGGAATCGGCTTTAAAAGAAGGGTTGCTACTGGCGGCGGTGGCGGAAAAAAACTGAGAGGCAGCAGAGAGTGTAGCGGGCGGCGGAAGCAGCCATCGACCTCCAGGCGAAAGGAAAGCTGCTTCAAATGCAGCAGCGAGCTGGCGTCTGCCGCAGCTCGCCTTGTGCTGAGTTGAAGCGCGCGCCCCCTATGCACTGCGAGTTGGGGACGTGTCTGGGATTGCGCGACCCCGGGGCTCTGATTGCACTTTGAGGGGGGCTCAGCGCCCCGCCCCGCCCCGCCCCGCCCCGCCCCGCCGCACCTTGCCGGCGACATCTGGCGCGGCAGCCCCGCCCCGCCCGCTTAGCATGTCCGCAGCAACACGCCGGTGATGCGAATGCGATGGCAGCGCAATGGAATAACGAATCGGAGGCGAGGGGGGGTCGACCCGGCCGCCCCCGTCCCGCGCGGGGCTCATTTCAAGTGAGAACGTCCCCCAGAGGAGCCAGCAGCGCGCGGTGGCCGTGGTGGTGTGAGGGCAGCCACGCAGATGTGACCCCCTCCCTCCACGCGTGGGAGTAAAAACGCGGCGGCAGCCCGGCGTGCCCACAACGGCGAGGTGATGCTCTTGATTCGAGCGAACGCCAATGTATTCCGGCGCCCCCGCCCCGCTGCTCGCCGCTGCTTCTTCTCTTTTCTGTTTTCGTTCACTCTTTCCTTTTTTTTTTAGCCCGTTGCGTCCCCAAATCCCGGGACCGCGGATACGGCATGGATGAATGCAAATTATGCGAGATGATTTTCATCGCGTGGGTTCCCCTAGTGGGCGGCCCCCTCCCCCCCCCCCCCCCCCTGGACGTGACTTAGCGGGACTTGCGCTCTGATCAAAAGTATCACCTCTCTCCTTGTGCGCGGAGTTATCCTCCCTCTTGGCGGTCTCTTCGCTGCCTCGCTGAATTATACATAACGGAATTCGTTTGTCACGGCATTAATGCTAATTGTTGGGATGAGAGGAATAAGTTTTTGCCTGGAGCCGCGACTCTCTGCGGGTTCAGAAGGCTGGGCGGCTGGGCCGCGCAGATAAGCAGACCGCGATGATGATGTTGGCGGCCAGACGAGCAGATGGCGCGCTGCTCTCCGCGTGCTGCTCTCCACGCGCTGCCCTCCACGCGCTGCTCTCCACGCGCTGCTCTCCACGCGCTGCCCTCCACGCGCTGCCCTCCACGCGCTGCCCTCCACGCGCTGCTCTCCACGCGCTGCGGACGACGGACGGTGCAGCAGTAGGGGAACGCCTTCGCAGAGTCCGCTCGCGAGCGGCAAAGTTTCATCCCACGAAATAAAAATAGAAAATCTGGACGAATTGAGTATCCTTGAACTCCGGTAACACCAAATAGCGACATCAAAGCCAACAGTTTTTTTTTTTTTTTTTGGTCTTGTAAGCGGTGTTGCGCCGATGCCAGCCGCCCGTTCGTGTTCCGCAAGTTGAGCTGCAGTTAAACGGAGTACACCTTTTATGGATCGTCTCATTTTTTATGTAACTTTTCCCCGACGTATTCCTCATCACCATCCGAGATAGGTGATCAGACTCAGCGGCCTCGTATCCCCTGCACTATAAAATGTTTCAGCGAGTCGACCCCGCCTGCCTGCCTGCCTGGGAGAGATGCGCGGTGGAGAGAGAGAGAGAGAGAGAGAGAGAGAGAGAGAGAGAGAGAGAGAGAGAGAGAGAGAGAGAGAGAGAGAGAGAGAGAGAGAGAGAGAGAGAGAGAGAGAGAGAGAGAGAGAGAGAGTCGAGGGAAGCGGCAAAGCAGGATGGCAGGAGAGGGAAAAAAGGGCGAAGGTCTAGCAGAGGAGCAACAGATTTCGACAGCCTCCAGCAGCCTCCGGAGGCCCCAGCCAGTCTCCAGCCAGGCCGGAGGCGGGGGCTGGAGGTGAGAGGCGGGCCAGGGGGGGGGAAGGTGGAGGCACCTCGAGCTCCTCCGGATCGCAAGTGAAATGTAAGGGCGGGGTAGTGTAGCGAGAAGGGCTTTCCCTGCCAGATAGGGGGGGGGGGGCTGGGAGAGAGAGAGAGAGGGGGGGGGGGGGGCAAGATTGAAGTGCTCGAGGATTGGTTGGCATTATGTATTTTCCCCCTTGAGTCGGTGCTGCAGCCGTGGTTGGTCGTGGCGGCGGGGGCGGCGGCGGCACGACGATGATGCGTCGTCGTGCTGTGTACAGGCCTTGTAAATATTGCAGCGCAACCCAGGCACTTGATGGACGCCGCGTCTGTGTGTGTGTGTGTGTGTGTGTGTGTGTGTGTGTGTGATCTACCATCATCTTATCCATCCATCACCACTCCAGCGCGGCGTGAAACATCAGCTGGGCCGCGCGGCCGTTTCGGGATCACTGGAGGAAAAGGGGCGAAAGGATAACGCACCGGGGAAGGGAGGGCGGCGGGGGGTTTTGCGTAACAACTCACTTAACCGATAGAAAAGCTGGCGGGCGGCGTGCGGGGGCAGTGGGGGCGGCCCGCCGAGCCCGATGATGTGACCTACCAGGGCCGGGCCCAGGGGCGGGACAGGGCGAGAGCAGGGAGAGCCAGAAGCGGTATCGAAGCGAGTCAAAAGGGTGCCTCTTACGCGACCGTCACCGCCATCGAGGGGGAGTCGAACCCGGGCCCGACGTGAGTGCTGCGCCCCGGCCGTGGTTGTCGGCTCATTAGTGACTGCTGCTACCGACATTTCGCCCTGTTTGCCGTCTCAATGCTGTCGCAGTGGCGCCATCGAGTGGCCTTGTTTGTATTTGTGTGTCTCCACGTGTGTGTGCTTGTGTGCGCGCGCGCATGTGTGTGAGTGTGTGAGTGTGTGTGCGCGCGTGCGCCGCGCTGTAGTGTGTCTGCCGGATCCGCGCGGGACACTCGAGACCCGGTTCAGTGTAGTATTACTCGGCGCAGCCTTGCCGGCTCCGGCTCCGCGGGGCTCCGCTCCGCTGCGCGCACGAGCACAGTGGATTGGCAGCACAGCTGCCCCCCACCCCCCCACCCCCGCGCATCGCTTTTTACTTTTCAAACTCTCGGCTTGCTAAGCGATGTTGGCTCGTCTTTCTGCAACAATGTCGCGGCATCTCGAATCGGCATGCCATTCTTCTACAGCGAGCGGCGGGGACGACAGAGTGGCCGCCCCGCCCCGCCCCGCCTCACACCGCCCCGCCTCACACCGCCCTGCCGCCCCGCCGCCCTTGGGAGGCTGCTGGTAATTCTCAGCGACCGCCCCGCCGCCCCGTCGCCAAGTTACATGAGTTTTCAACTAGTTTCGCGCCATTTTCTCACTCGCAGCGAGTGGCGCCGGGCTCCGTCGGCCTGGCGTGATAAATGTAAAGGAGAGTGAAGCAGAAGTCTCTCTCTCTCTCTCTTACACGCTCATCGGGGCGTGGGTGGCGAGAGGGATGGAGTGACGTTACCTTCCGCTGGGAATCCATCCCGGCCCGCTCCATGCCCCTCATCAGGCTCTTTCTCTGCTCGTCCTGCGAGTCGCTGCGCGTCACCGCGCCAGGATTCCCCCTGGCGGCACACCTGTACCCAGAAGGCAGCAGCCAGACTCCCTCTAATGTCGGGCCGCGCCAAATTGGGGGCGGGGCACATGCTGTCGGCGCCCAGGAGCTGCTGCTGCTGCTGCTGCTGCTGCTGGTGGCGAAGAAAGGGCCGGGGGAGGAGGCTCAGCACCGTGTCGGGGCGAATAGTGTTCGCATGATTAGCTCCCAGGCGTCTCGGTGAACGGCCCCAAGCTGCCTGCCTGCCTGCCTTCCTTTCTGCCTGCTTGACTGACTGGGCCGGCCTCGTCGCGGGCGAGAGCGAGAAAGCCGAGAAAAATGAGGTGGCCGCGGCGGAGCAGGGCGATGAGAAATTGACGGACTGCTGGAGGATGGGGCGCCGTGGCGGGCGGGGGTGTGATCTGCTGATGGAAGTCTGGCCAGCACCTGCAGCCAGGCCCGGCCCACTGGGGGGCAACGCCGGGGCAACGCGCCCTTAGCGGCTGGCCGCGGCACGGCCGGACCGGAAATGGAAACACGGCGGCTCGTGCGTGGGGGGGGGGGGGCTGCCGAAGCTGTCGAGGGTTGCCTACCTGATTCACGGCCGGCGTAATCTACTTGTGTGAACACGTGCGCGGGTCGTGTGCCGGCAGGTGGAGGCGAGGTGAGTGCTCCGCTAATAGCCTTTCAAAATGGAGCCGGCCGGCGAGGGCGCGGCGAGGCCGCGCTCCCCGAGGACGCAGCGCGGCCAGATGAAGATCATGGCCGGGCCTGGCCTTCTCCTAGAGGTTTTACTTTGTTCGCCGCCCGCGTCTCCAGTGTGACCTCCTCCCCGCCGCCCCCGCCGCCCCCGCTGCGAGCAGAGCTGAGCTCTTCTTGAGCTGCTCCGAAGCTGCCCCCCCCCCCACCCTCACCCCCTGGCTGTGCAGCTCAGCCCGCCTCCAACTTGCTGCCGTCGCCTTTATTGCCTGTGTAATTAAAATGTCCGGCGGTGGAGGGGGTAGTTGCCCCCGTGTGACGCCGTGCCGCGCCGTGCCGCGCCTCGGCGCCCCTGTTGCGTCTGGTGTCGAAGAGAATGTCGGTAAACACGACAACTTTGCGACACCTTTCCACGCGCAGCTCCACCATGGCCTTTTCTTACTTAATAAAAGCACCGTGAGAAAAAATTAAAAAGGCAGCGGCCTCGTCGACCCATTCTGTGACGCGGCGTGAGGCAGAAGCAGCATAGCAGTGCAGTGACCTTCCGAGAACACGGCGCACGTCTGGGGGCAGAATAATTGAACGTGACTTGTTTTTGCACACGGTTACGGGTTTCACCCTCGTCAACATTGTGTGTGTGTGTGTGTGCGTGCGCGTGAGTGCGAGGACCATTTGATGGCTCCTACAGCTCCCCCTCCCCTTCCTGGCCGCCCTGGTTTCCGGGACGCTGCCGGAAAGGCGTGCTTGTCATGCCGTCACAACGTGGACGCGACGCGGCCCCGTGCCGCCCTGTGGCTGCCAGCCTGGCTGCCTGGCTGCAGGCTGATTCCGAGCGGGAGCCATATCTCTCTCTCTCTCTCTCTCTCTCTCTCTCTCTCTCTCTCTCTCTCTCTCTCTCTCTCTCTCTCCTGTGGCGTCCCGTAGGGTGTATGTGTGTGTGTGTGTGTGTGTGAGTGAGAGAGAGAGAGAGAGAGAGAGAGAGAGAGAGAGAGAGAGAGAGAGAGAGAGAGAGAGAGAGAGAGAGAGAGAGAGAGAGAGAGAGAGAGAGAGAGAGAGAGATATCTCGAGACAGGCGATCGGCAGGACAAATCCGTGTGAGGCTAAATCCATCGTGGCGGGCAAATCCACGAAGTCATAGGCCCTCTGCGAGTGCGAGAGAGACAGAGCGACGCAAGCGCTGTCCGGAATCGTCCTGCTGGAGACGGGGGGCATCGAGTTCACGCCGCGCGAGTCGTTGTCGAGGTCAATCAAGCCGTGCTGCACGAATACAGATTCGCTTATAGCACGCGCCGCCGTCGGCGTGCACGTGCGCGCGTGTGTGTTTGTTTGTGCACGTGCGCGCGGTGGTGTGTGCGTGCCGTCACGGCCGCGCGCTACGCCAGCTACGCCGAATCGACTAGCGTCGCTGCCGCCGTGGGAACTAATGCGCTTCCTGATGGCGTGGCCCCGATAGCTAGATGGCGCTAGTGGCATCCCCTAGTGCCCCGCGGGGGCCCGGTACGGCTCCACTGCCCCTCCCCAGCCTGCCCCTTCGGGGGCCCACGGCCCACCATCACCGTTACCTAATGGTGTAGCGCCACTATGGCGTGCGCGGTGCGCGGGGAGGCCGCTACATATGGCTGTCACAACCCTGCCCCCTTTTTCCACGCTGTTCCCCTCCCCCCTCCCTGGCCGCCCCTGCGCAGCACCTCTAATGGTCCCGGCCGAGTAATGCGGGCCAGCATTTCTATGAATTTGGTATTACACCTGTAGGGCAGCGCGCCATAAATCAGGGTGTCTCTCTCTCTCTCTCTCTCTCTCTCTCTCTCTCTCTCTCTCTCTCTCTCTCTCTCTCTCTCTCTCTCTCTCTCTCTCTCTCTCTCTCTCTCTCTCTCTCTCTCTCTCTCTCTCTCTCTCTCTCTCTCTCTCTCACTCATGGGGCGTTCCGTGAGGGTGCGAGAGAGACAGAGCGGCGGGGCCGGCCGCTCGGCATCAGAGCCTCCAAAGGCAGCGCGCGGTGGTGGTGGTGGTGGTGGCGGCGGCGGATAGAGCACCCCGTCATTCCATTTATGGATGAGGAGAAGGCACTACTGGACGGCGAGCCGCTGCTCCTCTGTTGCTGCACGCCGAGGGCCCCGTCGCCCCGTCCGTCGCGGCGCCGCGAGGCATCCGCCGGATGCGCCCCGCTAACGCCCCGCCGCTCATTTTCTCCCGCCCGCCTGCTCCCGTGATTTCGCTTTCTCTGATTTCGACTCGGCCGCCTCGGCCAGAATCTCAGACGGAGGGAGGGAGGGGGAGGCGGCCGAATGCTTCTCGCGCCAGTTTGTGAGCACATCAAGGTGGTTAATGGTGGGGGCTTTTTGGGCCTTTTATTTTCCTGCCGAGCCGCCGCCGCGTACTTAAAAGGTCACTCTCTCTCTCTCTCTCTCTCTCTCTCTCTCTCTCTCTCTCTCTCTCTCTCTCTCTCTCTCTCTCTCTCTCTCTCTCTCTCTCTCTCTCTCTCACTCTCACACACACACACACACACACGCACTGGAACGCGCGCGCGTGCGACCGCGAAGGCAGCAGCACACCGCGCCGCCGACGTCCCGGCCTCCCGGCTGCCTTCCTCGAGGCCGTTAGGACGTTGCGGTTACTTCTGCGCAAAGACTTTTTATTCGCTCTCGGCGCGGCGCGGCACGGCACGGCGCGGCCGGGGCATGGACAGGGCCGGCCGATTCTTTTACCCTGCGGCTTCTGCGCCTGACAGGTTGGCATCCCTGTAATGGTCTAGGCTCCCTGGCGGGGCGTGGCGGGGCGGCAGCGCTTTTACCTCGGCGGCGGTATACAAGAGTGCTTTTTCGCGCCCGCCCGGTGAAAGGAGAGAGAGGACAAACAGGGCAAAATAGACGCCAGACCTTTTTATGGCATGTGTCATGGGGCGGATGTCGTGAGGGACGTATGCACGACGTATGCAAGCGTTGGGGGTGGGTTCCAGCCGCTCCAGCGCAGGCGGGCGCCGCACTCTTCCCGCGTCAGGCTGGCGCAAAGCTTTGAAAGCACAAAAAAAACCCACACAGGAGCATAGTGCAAACTGGGCAGTCGTGAACGCAATTCCCTTTTTCCTTAAGAAAAAAACGGGAAAGGAGGACTGCTCCCTCGGAGCAAAATGAACAAAGAAAAAAGGAAACAAAAAAAGCAAAAACACAAAGGTACATTTCGCATTGTGCTGTACAGTGTATTTTTCTTTTTTGGTCGATTTACATTTCTTTGTTGGGTAGTCGGAACACGTACAGGAATCGATGTAAAACGGAAATGCAGTCCTCCGGGAACCGGGAAACGACTATTGCATTCAATTTTCCCGGTCACAGCACTTTGATGGCTCGGGGCGCACGGGGTTGGCCGGCCGGCCGGGGAGGGGCCCGTCCCACCGTGCCCTTGTCTTCATGAACGAGTGGGTATGCACCCTTCTCTGCCCCCCCCCCCCCTCACTGCCTGGCTGGCTGGTTCTGCACTGTGCCTCGTCGCTCCACGAGTGCGAGAGAGACCGCTCGGAGCCAGCCTGCACGAGGTCATCCCATCTGGCCGCCGTCGTCATGGTCGCCGGGTCTGCTCGCTGTCGTCTCGACGACGCCGGTCGGAATTTTTCGCGGCTACGCCCCCCCTTCCCCCTGGGCAGAGACCACACCCCCCTCATCGTCCCCCACCTCAGTGGCCCCAGGAACTGTTTCCTTGGATTATTTTGCAATTTCTGTGCGTCGGGGGAAATGAACAAACACGCGGCCAAGAAGTTTGGTGCAGTCCTCGTTCCCCCCTCTCCGCCCCCATTCCACCTTCCTTTCCGTCCACACTCTGTCGCCGCCGCCCTTGCTGTGTGCTGTGTGTACACTTTGAAGGAACGGGGCCGCATTCCTCTGCATACGCGATGGGGCAGGGCGGGGCGGGGCGGGGCGGGGCGGGGCGGGGCGGGGCGGGGCGGGGCCTATCGAAACACAACGGAAGCGATCCCTGGGCCATGTGATGCCGCGCCGCGCCGTCCCCTCGTCCCGGAGCATTACCTTCCCCTTCCTTATGAAACTTGTTCCGCGCTGTTGGCCCGAAGGCTACGCGGGCTGGCCGGGCTCGTGGCCGGGCCGGGGGCGCCACGGCAGGGCTGCGCCTTTCGGCCGGCCTTGCGCAGTTATTGTGTACTGCTTAGGCCAAACCACTCACTTCCCGGCCGGGGGCGGGAGGGGAGGGGAGGGGGAGTAGTCTTGTTCTGGAATATCCGTAATCTCTCCCCGCGCTGCAGGGCTACTCGCCTTGGAGTGTGTCCCACCCACCTCGCGGAGGTCTGCAGCGCAGGGCAGCGCAGGGCGAGTTAGAGAGAGAGAGAGAGAGAGAGAGAGAGAGAGAGAGAGAGAGAGAGAGAGAGAGAGAGAGAGAAAGAGAAAGAGAAAGAGAGAGAGACCCACTCTGAATCAGTCCGCAGTGCGGAGGCCGGCCGGTTGGGGTGCCTTTCCTTCCGGTCAGCATTCCGGCTCCGTATTCCTGCGTGTCATTCGCCGGGCAGACGGGGCAGACGGGGCGGGCGTGTCAGACGGGGGGGTCGCGCGGCCTACCGCAGGTGTGGCTGTGGCGCCCACTGTGCGGCGGGCGGCGCGCACCCTCAGTATGTGCGCGGCGAGGGCGATAAATTAGGTTTAGTTGTCCGGGCACACCTTCCCGGGTCTGAGCCATTACAGTGCTCCGCACAGTGGGTCAGAAGACCGTCAAGGCGGCCAAAATTCTCGACGCGTTATGGAGCTCCAGAGTCGCTAAATGGGACTCGAATCGAACGTGTCAGCCCACCAATGGATTCCTCGTTTGGGGAGCAACCCATTGGTGGGGTCACACGTTCGATTTTTTTTAAAAGCGACTCTGGATCTCAAAACGCGTCGAGAATTTTGTCCGCCGCAACAGTCCTCTGGCCCACTGTGCAGTGCTCGGCGCCCCGGTGCGGCAGACGCGCTGCTACACTGCTGCGGAGAGATTGACTCCGTAAGCTGAAAGGAAATGCAGCGGCGACACCAGAAGGGCTGCGCCGCCGCCCGCTGCGCCGCCCACTGTGCCGCCCACTGTGCCTCCCAGGCGCTGCTCGGAATGGCCTCGCCGTGCCCGACTTGGCTGCCAGCGCAGCGGCGGCAGCAGCACAGTCCCATAAATTGAGACAAATTGCGGACAAGAGAAAAATTCGGGAAGGTCTGCTGCTGAGGCGGCGGGGCGGGCGGGCTGCAGGCGGGCTGCAGGCGGGCTGCAGGCGGGCTGCAGGCGGGCTGCAGGCGGGCTGCAGGCGGGCTGCAGGCGGGCTGCAGGCGGGCTGCAGGCGGGCTGCAGGCGGGCTGCAGGCGGGCTGCAGGCGGGCTGCAGGCGGGCTGCAGGCGGGCTGCAGGCGGGCTGCAGGCGGGCTGCAGGCGGGCTGCAGGCGGGCTGCAGGCGGGCTGCAGGCGGGCTGCAGGCGGGCTGCAGGCGGGCTGCAGGCGGGCTGCAGGCGGGCTGCAGGCGGGCTGCAGGCGGGCTGCAGGCGGGCTGCAGGCGGGCTGCAGGCGGGCTGCAGGCGGGCTGCAGGCGGGCTGCAGGCGGGCTGCAGGCGGGCTGCAGGCGGGCTGGCCCCACCGCGCGCAGGGAGTGTTGCCAGTATCGGCCCCGCCTGCCCACCGGCAATGTGTGTTATTAACCTGGTGGGCTTCCCCCGCCGCGCCGCGCCCCGCCCGGCCGACTGCTGGTGTTCCGACCGAAACTTCCTGTTTCCAACTTAAAGTGGTCTCTGATGGCGTTTTGATTAATGGCCTCCAAATGACTCTCCGGAGCGCGCGGGGTGCCGGTGGTCCGGTCGCGTGGAGGCTGCAGACCTGTCGGCGGCACCCTCGGACCCCCCGGACGACGGGGAGACGGTGGTCACGTTGTCAGCACTGGAGTCCCTGCCGCCCTACAAGGCCGCCAAGTCGGTCCTCCGCGGCGCGGTCACGTGGGCCGATGAATAGTGTTGCGCAACGCGCTGCAGGCACCCGAGTACCGGCGGCAACACTGGGCAGCCGGTGGCGCGGGCATCGGCACTGGCACTAGAACGACAGAAACTAGACAGACCAGAAAATATTAGATTAAAAAACGAAATTGATTTAAATATTAGCACTTTTAGAACGACCGGTCTAATGTGGGCGTGCCCACAGATTTGCTCTCCGCTGCGTTACCATCGCCACCAGCAAAATCAGCGTTTTTTTTCCCTGTAGATTTTCATCTCGCCTTGAATTTGCTTTGAAAAACTTTGGGTCGTCTAGTGGCCTCGGTTTCCCGTCCGCGGCGCGAAACTAGCGGCGGTGTGGCTGTTCTGCAATTAGCGCACTTTCCGCGGCGGGCTTCGGAAAGTTGTGTGCTTGTAGTGCGCCGAGCCGAGTTGGGACGCGGCAGAGCGTTCCACGCGCACCGAGCTGGCCGCCGCCGCCGCCGCCGGGCCTTACTCTGTCGTGTCCCGCCACCGCCAATGACGTCATCGCGAGGGGGAAACAACTGGCCAAAAGCATGTACACCAAAAATTCAATTTCAAAAAATTTCGAAAAATTTGAAACATTTTATTGAAAAATTTGAAAAATTTGGAAGATTTATTGTAACTACTCACAAAATTGTCTGTCCAGGACAGGCATGGGCAGGAAAGTAAAGTAAAGTACCGCGGTACCAGCACCGCGGTACTTTTTTGGGTAAAGTACCGGCACCGCAGTGCTGATGACGCGAAAGGGACCGGTAAAGTACCGCGGTACCGATTTGCGAGTAAAGTAACGAAAAGTACCGTCGGTCCTGTCAGCGGGCGCGCAGCCGCGCACTATTACGGATTGAGCGACACGACTATATTACGCAAGTGCATGCCCCGTCGGGTACCACGGACTCCATGCGCTGCAAACCGCATCCAACAAAAGAACTTGGAGGAAAAAAAAAAAGAAGAAAAAATGGGGGCCCTTCTCCCACCTCCCCACACAGTAGGGAGGACCGCCTGCAACTTCGGTGGATCGGGGGAACCGGTGCATTCCAGGCGGCGACCCCAGGGGTTCTCATCTGATGTGGGCCGGGTGAAGGGCGGGGGTTGAGAGCCTTTGGTTTTCGCGGGGTGGTCAGTGGTACCCACAGTGGTACCCCCGCTGTCCGGCGCTCTCTACCGAACATGCAGTGTGAAGGGCCAGCTTCAAAGGACTTATCAACTCCAAACCGACGAATCAGAATGGACCCACTCGCGACCAATTGCGAGTGGCTGGAACGACCGGGGATCGAACCAGTGCCGAGGCCAATCCGCCGAAGCGGACTGCTTTTTAGACACCCAAGCATAGTGGACGACAAATGATCCAGACCACTACGCTATCACGACTGCACGTCTGCCGAGTGTCGGACGACGGGTTTGAGTCGCATTGGGATGAGGGAGGCAGTCGTAAAATGTATTGAAATGTTGGGATTCGATCCCCGGACCTTACTGTTCAAGTCCGACGCCTTAGCGATCTCAGCCACCACGGCTCATGGTAGATGCGGCGTCAGCCGGGCTCTAGACGCGGCAGGGATGGAGCCGCAGTGAGCGGGTCATTCGAAAAATGTTGAGAAAAAGTGGGACTCGATCCGTCGACCCCGGTACCGGGAACCGACGCCTATACCACCTCGACCCCCACGACTCATGATTGGGGACGGGTAATGTCAACGCCTTTGAACCGCACTTGGAGTGCGGTCCGCACTGCCGCACTCCGAGTGCGTCCGAGGCCACTCTCTTTAAAATTTGGTAAAAAATAAAATAAAAAATGGAACCTCGCGACCCTCTCTCTCCGCCTCCTTGACTTCGGTGTTCGGATGTTCGCTAACCCAAAGTCCAGCCGAATGGGAGAGACGAAAACACAAGAGAAAAAGGGCGATGGATGGAAAAGAAGCAACACGAAAAGAACGGAGTTGAACGGCGGGGCTTTGCGCTGCTGTTGTGGGTGGGTATGATCTCGATAGCTGCACTCGCGTTTTCACGAAAAATTTATTAGCGCTGTTCCGTCCGGGGATGCGCTGGGGCGGCGCCCCCCGCCAGCCATCACAAATAAGAATTTCTGTCCTGCTTACCACCGAGCATGAAAAATTGGGCGGTCCGCTGGTTGACGTCAGGGCGTGAGAGGGCCGTGCGCCAACATGTAGTCGTTGTTCGCGCCGAGGAGCGAGTCGTGGGACCAGCGGCACTTCCAACGGCAGCCTCGGATAGAGTCTCCGCGTGGTGGGGATCTCGCGGGGGAATCTGGCCACGACCCGTGTGAGCTGTTTACCTGCGCAGAATGGGGTTGTGCTATCCGCGGATCGCCTCCTACTGAGAATTGGAGATTTTGTGGACAAAACCGTTGTGGACTCTTTGTAATTGGGAACCGGGAACAGGGAAAAACAGCGCTGCACCGTACAACACGGAGCCCACTACAGTGAGACCCTCAGCACCAGGTGGCGGCCTCCAGGGCGGCGCTGCTTCGGCGCTGCCGGGCCGCGGTTCGGTTCCCGCGGGGATCTCTCGCTGTCATGCCCCACGAATCTTTCGCCGCGGTGAGAATAGATAGACTTCTCCGCCGACAGATAGAAGGCAAACAGACGCGGGGAAGGTCTCGTGTGGCGCCGCGCGACGGCCGAGGCCTTCCGGCCTGGCTGGCGGCACGACAGAGGGAGAGAGAGAGAGAGAGAGAGAGAGAGAGAGAGAGAGAGAGAGAGAGAGAGAGAGAGAGAGAGAGAGAGAGAGAGAGAGAGAGAGAGAGAGAGAGAGAGAGGCCGTCACGAACGGACGGACGGACTGACTGACTCGCCTCCGAGTACCTCGCAGTATGGTTGTGTTCGGACACGTGGGCTGTAGGTCCAGACACGTGCAGAGGCCATGCCTCGCCTGACCGCCGCCTGTGCGGCCCGGATACTGGGGGTGGGGGTTAAGCGATGAGTGCGCGGCAATCCAATCAAATCAGGGGGCTGAATCGCGCAATCAAGGCAGGAAGCGTGGCGTGCACTGGCCGGCCTGCAGCCCCTGCACGGACACGCCCAGGGGGATTTACACCCGATCCGACGGACAAGTCGCCGGACCGCCGCGCTGTTAAAGTTTGTTTTGCATCCCTCGTTTCTTGGCGGTGTGTGGTTTTTCGCGAGGGTAGACTTGGCCGTCTCGAATCCGCTGTACTGTTCATCTCGGGCCATGGAGGGGGGCGTTGTTTCAGGAGCACATGAAGCTAGCGGGCCAGTGGCAGCAACTTTGCCATGTCTGTCTGGCCTGGTCGTCATGTCGCCGTCGCGTCGCCAATAAGTGGTGTTGGCCGTGATGCAGCAGTGGGACTGCACACAGCACTGCCGTTATGAGACGGCACGGCGGCATTGCCGAGGCAATTTCCTGTGGTTCGGTTTGATGCAGCCCTCCCTCCCCCCCTCCACCTCCCCCCCCTCCTTTGCCACGGCGGCAGCAGCCTCGCCGCAAACTCACGCCCCGTCGGCACACATGCTGTGCATAACTGGTCCGTACTGCCACTTCGTAGTTGGGCCACAGGGATACTCGCGGACACACTCTCCATCTCTCTGCGTGTGTGTGTGTGTGTGTGTGTGTGTGTGTGTGTGTGCGCGTGTGTGCGTGCGCGCGCCAGGGTGTGGCCGACAGCCAGCGGCGGCGCTGTCCGGGATCACAGACAGCTTGATGTGCAGGGCAGCAGGGCCTCGCCCAACTCGGCCAGCAGGCCAGCCAGGCTGCCTGATGAGGGCGTTGTTTCGCCCGGAGCCATTTTGGCCGACACGCGCGGTGCCGTGCCGCGCCGCTGGCGTGAAAATGTAGCCGCCGCGCGCTGCCTGCCGCTGCCTGCCGCTGCCTGCCGCCGCCGCGGCCCGGGGCCTCGGAGGCGATAACGGGCCGATGCAGCCCGTCGTTGGCGTGACGACCCCAGTGATGATGCGGTGTCGATCAGCCGAGCGGGGGAGAAGGGGGGGGGGGGGTGCAGGGGCGTCGGCGCTAAGACCGTTACGTCGCGTGACCTGAATGTGGGGGGGCTCCTTGAGGGAGGGCGGTCACGTCGCCGCCAGGCTGCCTGCCCTGGCTGGGGTGCTGCTGGACCGGGCCCAAAGAATTTGCCAAATCAGCGGTGTGCTCGACGCGCGGGGCGGGGGGGCGGGACCAGCTCGCCGGAACGCCCCGCCGGAGCGCCCCGCCGCACCTCGGTGACGTCGGAGACCTCTCTCTCTCTCTCTCTCTCTCTCTCTCTCTCTCTCTCTCTCTCTCTCTCTCTCTCTCTCTCTCTGAAGACACGCTCCCCCTGCGAACTG
This sequence comes from Stenchaetothrips biformis, assembly GCA_030522485.1. Taxonomy (NCBI): domain Eukaryota; kingdom Metazoa; phylum Arthropoda; class Insecta; order Thysanoptera; family Thripidae; genus Stenchaetothrips; species Stenchaetothrips biformis. The sequence continues at coordinate 7,092,377 of CM060096.1, forward strand.
TCACCGTAGGGGTCGTGTAAGACGTGCAGCGTGGGACGCAAATAAAAGATGAAGCAGAAGAGAGAGAGAGAGAGAGAGAGAGAGAGAGAGAGAGAGAGAGAGCAGAAAATACGAAGAAAAGAGAGAGGGAAAGAGTTTATATGTAGTGTGCCACGCGTGCGGTGTGTGTACGTGTGTGGGTGTTAGCTGGAGTATGCGTGTGGTGCTGGGTGCGCTGCAACACACATGTACTCCCACGGGCCCCTCTTGCCGTTGCACGTTTTGCCAGGCGAACGCGTTTGAGGCTCAGACAGAGACGCGAGCCAACAACAACACGCACACACTCACAGAACAGCGCAGCCAGACACACGGACATGAAAAAGAGCGACCGCTGTTTCATTGCTCGCTTGAATGAAGGAACAGGACAGCGCTCTCGTAAAACACGCCCGTCTCTACCCCTTGTTGCAGTTCCGAAATGATGCCGGAGTGGCGCGCGTTACACGCCGGGGCGGCGCTGGCGAGCGAGGCGCTTTGGCAATCCAGTCCCGAATTCGTGAAAAAACAACAACAAAAAAAACACCAACGTAGTGATAAAAAACAAACGCAAATTGCAAAAAAAAAAAAAAAAAAAAAAAAAAAAAAAGAATGACGATCATTGGGGTGCTACCGGCTGACCGAAGTCATCCGTTGCTAGTCGTCGACGGGTCTCGAGTGGAATCTGAAGACGCCCGGCCGCTCCACGTGCTGCGCGCTGCGCCGAGCGGGCCGGGCCGGGCCGGGCCGGGCCGGGCAGGGCCGGCGCGTGGCCGTGTCCTAACAGCGACATGGCCGTCTTCGCTTTATTGAGCTGGGGAAATATTTGTGAAAACGCTTCTGCTTGTTTTCGCTTGATTCCCTTAATCTGGCTTTGTGTCTGCGTCGGCCGCCCGTCCCCGTCCGTCCGTCCTGTCGCAGCGCGTGCACTGGTTAAATAAGCGTAGCCTAATGCTTGAGTCGAGCATCAAGTTACGCTCGAAAGGACGCATGAAGAAACCGCGCGAGAACCCCCCCCCCATGCATTTAGAAAGGGGGATCTCGGCGGGTGAGCCTGTACGTTTCATTAAGACTAATTGCGCTTGAAAACAGAGGGCAATACTAACGCTCTAGTTCTAGTTTTACCAGTGTGGCCAGGGCTAGGGCCGGGCCGCTGGAGTATGCCTCCTCGGTACTGCCATATTTGGTTTCTTTCTTTTTTGTTGAAAAAGAATACTCTTAACAATGTGGCCGCGTCGCGGCGGGCGCGTCTGCGCGAACTGCGTGCTCCGCCCGGACTTGGTGCTTACAACTCCTCGCGGCCCCCGAGGACCGCCAGGACCACCAGGACCACCAGGACCACCGCCAGGGCGAGGCAGTGCATTGCCTGGCCACCGCTGCCAGCCACGCTGCGCGCCACTTGTTCGCTCTTCTGTGTCTTTCCCTCACTCCCCGCGGGGCCAGCCGCAGGCCCACACTCCGGCCAAAGTTTAGGCTCCGCCCCCACCCTCCCCTCCCCTCCCCTCCCCTCCCCTCCCCTCCCCTGCCCCGGAGAGCACACTGGCGGCACACACAGCCAACACGGCGTAACTTTGGTCATTACTGCGCGCCTTGTCCTGGACGAGCCTGCGGGGGGTCCTTCCTGGTCCTTCCTGGCGGCGGGGAAAGAGGAGAGTGCACACGCATCGCGAGCGGAGGGGACTTGTAGTGCGCCAGCGGACTGAGCGGGCGACCTCCCTCGCGCTCCCTCGGCGGGGTGGGGCGCGGCGGAATAGCAGGGCGTGATAACATAACGGAAAATAATTTCACTTTTTCGACAATATCTCCTGATCGGTAAGAGTAAGTTCATCAAACTAGGGTTCATTTGAAAGCTGAGAATGCACTGAATTTTCGTTACCTTATGACCCAACGTCATAAAAACACTCCTTGTGGCCGAAAATAATTTTCGTTACAAATTTATTTCCGTTAATGTTATTTTGTAACGAAAATTATTTTCGGCCACAAGGAGTGTTTTTATGACGTTGGGTCATAAGGTAACGAAAATTCAGTGCATTCTCAGCTTTCAAATGAACCCTAGTTTGTTGAAATTACTCTTACCGATCAGGAGATATTGTCGAAAAAGTGAAATTATTTTCCGTTATGTTATCACGCCCTGCGGAATAGGCATCTTCGTAGTAGTGATTATGAACGTCGGTACTTAAGAAGATTGTACGGATAGCGCGCGGCACGGAGCGGCACCTGTATCGGCGGCACCAGGACCAATCTTTGCTTTACGAGGCAAACCACGCGCGCGCTCGCACGCACACTGACGCACGCGCGCTTTCACACCCACGGTAGGTAACGCGATAGCGTAATGTGTGCACTGGGTCGGGGCGCGCTCCTCTGCTGCGCTCCGCACGTGCGACCTGCAGGCCGATTCCAAACAGTTCGTCACTCCCTCTCTCTCCCACACACACACACACACACACACACACACACACACACACACACACACACACACACATACACACACACACACACACACATACACACACATACACACACACACACAGAGCGACGCAGCAAGGCTCGGAATCCACTGGCACGGCCGTGACAAGCACGCATCAAACTGTCTCCGATGGCCTTCGGACACACACTAGGGGACGCCTCCCCCGAGGCCGCGCGGGCCGGCAGCGTCCAGCCCCAAGTTCAGCGGTGCCGGCCGTGGAGCCCAGTGGCGTGCGGCAGGGCCTTCATGTTTCGGCCAGTGAAGGCGTCAGACGGCCGCCCTGCCCGCCCTCACGACGGCTTACGGCTTGCTCGGGAGCAACTTGGCCCTGGCCAGACGGACAGAATGATTCCAAGCGCCTGCCGCTGCGCGCGCTGCGCTGTCTCTCTCGCACCCGCACGGATGTGAGTGCGAGAGAGACAGCGCGGCGGCAGGCCTCCTGCGTGAGCGGCGTCAGGGATTCCACCTCATTTGCCAAGATGTCCGACTCCACTCCAAGCAGGCAGCCTTTGTCGAGGAGCTTTCGCGGCTGCGTGGCGCGGCAGGGGCCGCTGCTATGTCAGCCCCTCCCCCGTCGCTTCATGTGAGCGACCTTTGTGCGGCTGGTCCCGCCCCGCCCCGCCCCGCCCCGCCCCGCCCCGCCCGTGGCTTTGCGGTGCTGTGTCCATTAGTCACTGCAAAACATACACACGTCCTGACGGCCGTCGAACTGCGGCCTGCCCGGCCGGGATTTACGGGACAGGCGTCCCAGCAGTGCCGGCCGGCCGGATGGACAGACAGACAGACAGACAGACAGACAGACAGACAGAATGCCGCTGGCAAACGATGAACGAGGGGTTGCAATTTCCATTATTCCAGCCGACACCAAAGTGTCACGTGTGCGCGCGTGCTGTTTTTTTGTTTGTTTCGTTTTCAACGTGCGCGTAAATCGGATGGGCCCCGAATGAGGGCAAGGCATGAAAGAGATCTGCCCTGCCAGCGCGCCCTGCCAGCCCTCGGTATCATTGGCGCGTGCGTGCGTCTGACAAGGAGGCAGGAGTACAAGGCGGGGTGCTCGCCGGCAAAGAGAAAGCCGAGCCATCCCCGACACGATTTTTCCTGTTGGTCTTCCATCCGATACATTTTTCCCTTTTTCGGAAGCGAGCAGAAATTAATCTACATCACGTTCCCGTACAAAAAAATGTTGCTCTAGAGTGTCTCGAGCCGAGACACTCTAGAGACATTCTGGAGACGCTGTGGAGACGGTCTGGAGACGCTGTAGAGACGTAATTCGAGACACTGTCGAGACGCTTCGGAGACATCGTCGAGACACCGTGGAGACATCGGGAGTTTCTCGACAGTGTCTCTATTCTGTCTCAAATAGGAGACACTCTAGAGACGTTTTGGAGACACTTTAGGGAGACGATCTAGAGACACTCTGGAGACACTCTAGAGACACGCGGTGGGAGCGCCGGGCGCTCCTCGAGAATTCCCAGAAGCCAGTTCGAGACACTGCGGAGACAGCTTGGAGTCACTTTGGAGACACTCTGGAGACATTCCAGAGACACTACTGGCTCCCCTCCAAACAAAAACTGAAGCAGGCGCCGCTCCGGGCGGATTCGACCCAGCGACTGCCAGCATCACAACATGAATGTTGACGACGGAGCGCACTCGGCCAAAGCGACGCTCCATGGAAGCTGTCTACAGACGTGCCTACACATGGTTCCGTGCAGCCGCATGAATCTACGCGGCGACAGTAGTCATTTGACGTAAAGTCAGTGCAGCGCGTTACTTACATTGTTATATGTCGACGTTTGTGAATAGAGGGAACGGAGCATTGAAGCACAGAAAGTAACATAGCGCAGACAACCAAGAATATTTCCGTAAAGTGACAGTGGTCACCGCGTAGATTCTTGCGGCTGCACGGAACCATGTGTAGGCACGTCTGTAGACAGCTTCCATGGAGCGTCGCTTTGGCCGAGTGCGCTCCGTCGTCAACATTCATGTTGTGACGCTGGCAGTCGCTGGGTCAAATCCGCCCGGAGCGGCGCCGGCTTCAGTTTTTGTTTGGAGGGGAGCCAGTAGTGTCTCTAGAATGTCTCCAGAGTGTCTCCAAAGTGACTCCAAGCTGTCTCCGCAGTGTCTCGAACTGGCTTCTGGGAATTCTCGAGGAGCGCCCGGCGCTCCCACCGCGTGTCTCTAGAGTGTCTCCAGAGTGTCTCTAGATCGTCTCCCTAAAGTGTCTCCAAAACGTCTCTAGAGTGTCTCCTATTTGAGACAGAATAGAGACACTGTCGAGAAACTCCCGATGTCTCCACGGTGTCTCGACGATGTCTCCGAAGCGTCTCGACAGTGTCTCGAATTACGTCTCTACAGTGTCTCCAGACCGTCTTCACAGCGTCTCCAGAATGTCTCTAGAGTGTCTCGGCTCGAGACACTCTAGAGCAATTTTTTTTTGTACGGGTTGTTTTTAATATTTTTACGTTTATCTCATTTCCCACGCCCCATATCGTTTTACGTGGGGGTAAAACGTTGGCAGGATGATAACAAAAAAATAATAAAGCTGCGGGGAGAGAGAGGGGGAAGAAAATATAGCGGGCGATGCGGAAGATGAGTGTAGATGCCTGGAGTCGCGCGGGCCGGGGACGTGCCGCTCAACGAGGCCGTTTCGTAAACAGCTGTCTGCCGTTTTGACGAGCCGAGCCGAGCCGGGTCGGCACGTAGTAGTGGCGCGTCTCGAACATTCAGCAATGGGGTGACACTTCTTCTCCTCCTTCTTCTCGACCCGCCGAGGCGCTCTCTCTCTCTTTCTCTCTCTCTCTCTCTCTCTCTCTCTCTCTCTCTCTCTCTCTCTCTCTCTCTCTCTCTCTCTCTCTCCCCCTCTCCCAGGCGTCCGGCCACATAAATTCCCGTCATGTTGGCCGCCATGAGACCGCCATGAAAATGACGACGATAGCCCCCTGCCTGAAATATGGCATCCACGGCCACGGCCGGCCGTGGCGAACCGTCATCGGCGACCTCCGCGCGATCTCCGGGGGTGGTGGTGGTGGGGGGGGGGGGGGGGGTAGTCCGAGGAGGACACCGGGGACGGATCAGCTGGTGCCAGCCTCGTCGCTCTGTCTCTCTCGCACCCCCTTGGGACGCCTCATGATTGCGAGAGAGACGGAGCGACGCTTCGCCGGAGGGCTCGGCCGTCTGAGGCGCGCACGCCGGGATTAATTTACCGAATGGCTTTCCGTTATTTCGGTGGCGAGAAATCACTTTCCCCTTCGGGCCTCCCCAGGGCTTTAGGGCGGAAACGGGGACACTGGAGGCGGCGGCTGTGTATTGAGCCCACTCGTCACAAACACACAACGCGCGCACACACACGCACAACGGGCCGGGACACACGAAGGGGATCAGCCAGTGGGGTGGTGGGCATAGGCCACAAAGGAGCGAGGATTTTAGTTTCTTTTTCTGTCTCTGCGTGTGTGTGTGTGTGTGTGTGTGTGTGTGTGTGTGTGTGTGTGTGTGTGTGTGTGTGTGTGTGTGTCTATCCGCTTTTGTCGGTCGGACACAGGGGCGATGCGAGTGCCGACGCCGACTCCCATATCCCGCTGCTAAACCGCTTACTGCATTTTTCCTGCTATCTAGTGCCACACGGCCGGCCGGCACTAGTCCGGCCTGCCTGCCTCCTTCCTGATGTGTTACGTGATTCTTGCACGCGGTCCGCATTGTTGGGCGCGCTGCTTGTTGCGTGGGGGCAGGCAGAGCGACCCCCCGCACGTCAGACACGCTCTTTGAAGAATCTGTCCGTCCCACGTCTCCACTGCAAGAAAAAACGAAAGTACACAAATTCCTGGCAATTTTTTTTTTTAAATCAGGAACTTTTCAAAGTTTAACTATTGTTGTACAAAGTACAATGGAACCGGCATGACGAGTGCTGTGCAGGCCTCGTTGTGGTGCGTACTATTCTCGTTGTACTTTCTACAATCCCTGTTGTACTTTTATTGTACAATGTTTGTTGTACTTTTATTGTCCTATTCACACTTTTACTTGCAGTGTCAGACGCCACACCTCTTTAAGCGACACATCAAGTCGCTGCTCGCCCTGGCTTCCTACCTCCCCGCGCCAGTTTCGCGCTGTGTGACTGCATCACCGGAGTGCACGCGCGCGCGCGCACCCACACACACGCACGCGCCTGTGAATCGACTGCTCGTGAAATGACGGAAGTGGAATTGGTTCGGGACATAGCAAACAGGTTCGCGCGGGAAGTCCACCGGGCCGAGCGACAACAACAACAGCAACAACAATAGCAACTGGACAACAAGGATAGCACACAAATTTAGAGGGAAACGCTCGCGCGCAGACACACAGACGCACACTCTCGCAGACACGCACTCGCACAGACACACACTCACACACGGACTCGTGACCAAGTGAATTTTATGATGCTGTAAAACTGTTCACAGGAGAGCGAAACACAAACACATCCTCATTTTGAAGGCGTGCGTGCGTGCGTGCGTGCGTGTTCGTGCGCGCACTCTTGCGCTGATTAAAGCCTGTGCGTGTTTTCGCCTTGTCTTGACGATCATTGACTGCGTGACACAGCGGCGTTCGCTTCGGGTCTTCAGTGCCGAACGGGGAAGTCGAATCGTTGTCGATATATCGAAGACGTGTTGACGACGTCCAATTTGCGGCCAACGCGTTGCCGCTGGGCCCCGCGGGGCTCCGCGCTCCGCGACGCAACCACCGCTGGCCGTGTTGATGCAGAGTGTTGGCGGCGATGGCGGGCGATGCCTGCCACGGTGCCGCCAGACCGGCAGGCAGACAGCGCGGCCGGGGCGATGCCTGCCGCGGTGCCGCCAGACCGGCAGGCAGACAGCGCGGCCGGGGCGATGCCTGCCGCGGTGCCGCCAGACCGGCAGGCAGACAGCGCGGCCGGGGCGATGCCTGCCGCGGTGCCGCCAGACCGGCAGGCAGACAGCGCGGCCGGGGCGATCTCCCTCTTTGTTTGCTGTTTTCCTTCGGGGCGGGGCGCCGGCGCAAGGCGGACGACTACTGCAGGCAAAGGCAAACAGAACGAAAAACATCGATTTGGAAAGCCGGAGCCATCGCGCCGCGTTGCGCCGTTTTGGCCGTGGAAAAATGTGCGAATAAGCGGAGCGCGAGTGGGATGGCGAACGGAATGCCCCTGTTCCGCGCGAGTGAGTGCGACGGCGAGCGCCAACGCCAAATGGATGACTTCTCAGCCGCTGTGGGAATGCCTCCGAAGGCTGCTCCCCCGCCCCCGCCTCTGCGGCGCTCTGCGGGTGCTTCACTGGCCGTGCGGAGCGCGCGCGTTTTTAATTAAGAAGTGGAAAAAGAAGAAGAAGTGGAAGAAGAAGTGGAAGAAGAAGAAGAAGAAGAAGAAGAAGAAGAAGAAGAAGAAGAAGAAGAAGAAGAAGAAGAAGAAGAAGAAGAAGAAGAAGAAGAGATTCGCTGGGATCCATATTCGGAATAACAAAGGCGCTCAACTGGGACCGTGGCGCCGGGAAGATTCCACGTTGTTCATCGTGGTTGCCGCGCCGAATCTGCCGCGATGATTGTTGGTACAAGAACGGATCCGCGGAAGGACCTCATCGGACCCTCGGTACTCCTCACAGTGGGCCAGACGACCGTTGAGGGAGGTTGCTCTCTTTCGGAGAGCAATCCATTGGTGGGGCCACACGCTCGACTCAAGTGTCCTATGTAGCGACTCTGGAGCTCAGAACGCGTCTAGAATTTTGGCCGCCTCAACGCTCATCTGTCCCACTGTGCGTCGCTCTGTCTGTCTCGCGTCCTGGAGTGCGAAAGTGAGAGGGGAGAGCGGCTGGGTGAGGGGCGTCAAACGAGCTGAGCCAAGTCCGCGCGTGCCGGCGGCGGCGGCGGCGGCGTCACGGCCTCAGTGTCCACTGCTGCGGTTTCCTCTATGGACCGTCGTCGCCGCGTCGCGCAGTACAGCGGCGGAGACAAATGACCCTGTGCGCCGCCGCGCCGCCGCGCTGCCACGCTGCCACGCCGGAACAAAAAGGGACCAGAAAAATGAGGCAGCCAGAGCTTTATGTACGCCAGTGCACTGGCCCGCAATTGCCAAACCACACCAGAAGGAAGAAGGACCGCTCTTTTTTTTTTTTTTTTGCCGGCCCGAGGCTAACTACTCGTTACTGCACTGGCGAGGCACGGCCGCGACGTTGAACCTTTGAACCGGAGAAGGCTTTGTCTTACAGCGGCCCAGACATCGCTTGCCGGGTACGCCGACGCCGGCACGCGGCTCGTTACTCCGATGCGACGCAAAACGGATTCCCCGCACACAAAATCTATGTGTGTACTCAGTACACACTTCTAGGTGCGTGCTTACAAGCATGCACTTCGAGGTGTGTACTTGCCTAAGCACGCACCTAGAAGTGAGTACTTGAATGAGTACACAGTTTAAAGTGTGAACTCAGTGAGTACACACATAGCAGTGCATGCGTTTTCCCTATGCCGCGCATGCACCTCGCAAGTGTGTACTCACTCAGTGCACACTTTAAAGTGTGTACTCATTCAAGTTCACACTTCTAAGTGCGTGCTTAGGCAAGTACACACCTCGAAGTGCATGCTTGTAAGCACGCACCTAGAAGTGTGTACTGAGTACACACATAGATTTTGTGTGCGCACAGCGCCGCACAGCGCCGCACAGCGCCCGTACCACCGAGGCTAGGCAACGCGGTGGGCAGGGCCGCGCCCGCGCTGCCCGCCTCGCAGGCACTCGGCCGGGGAACCAGCTCCGGCGGAAGGACTTTCACTCGTCTCTTCGGCACCGGACTCGAATCAAACACACGCTGCTTCCAAAGGCTCGCCCTTCAGGAGCTCATTGACGGACCCTTTGCGAACCACACTCGGGACGTGGAGAGTGCGTCCCACTGTGTGGTGCTGTCCGACATCCCACCCGGCGAGGAGCCCTGCACGCCTCATTCCGTTACGCCTCTCTCGCACTCATGGGGTGTCCCGCAAGTGTGCGAGAGAGGCAGAGCGATGGCTGACCCAGGGCGCCTCGAGTGCGAGCGAGACAACAAGTGACGTACAGTACCGGTAATTAAGGTCGCGGGGCAGGCGAGTCCATCCGCTGCGACCACCCGAGTAAATAATTTTGTTCCGCTCCGATTGCCCTCGCCGTCCTAATCCTCTCTTTTCCTCCTCTACCGTCGTGTTATATGTATTTTTATTTTTTTTTACTTCTTTTGTATGTTTTTACTTTGCAGGTAAAGTCATAAAGTCAGGGCATGGCCGTGGCGGGCGCGACGAGGAGACCGAGACCAAAAAAGAAACGGTTATGAGCGTGCGTGTGCGGCAGGCAGTGTGGGTGTGTGCGTGTGCGTGTCGTGGTGGTGGTGTGTGTGTGTATGAGAGAGAGAGAGAGAGAGAGAGAGAGGGAGAGAGTCGCGGGACCAAGTAGACGAGCGGGGCCAGCTTTGCTTCCCGTGTGAGTTCCATGCGACTTCCGGCCCCCGCTCTGACCCGGAATCAAACTTTGTCTTCGGTCAGCGGCAGTAGGTTTCGTTGTGCTGTATGCGCGCGCACACGGGGTCCCAAGTCGGCGCCGCTGGTTACAATGCACAAGTTTTTTCCCCTTTTGTTTTCCGCGTGTTCTGTTTGTTGCTCGCCATGGTCGGGGTCCCCGCCATACACTCTGTTCGTCCTGCTGGTCCCGGACGGACGCACCATTTGAGCTTCATTTGGTCGGCCATCGCCGGGAGGGCTGCGCCGGGCTGCGCGCTCCGCGGCGAGCACACGTGACGCAGTGACGCAGCGCTGACGGTGGAAGGGAGCCGTAAACGCAACGTCGGATCGGATTAAGCTGAGGCGGGGGACGCTCGCGTGCAGCCTTGTCCTCGAGGGACGCCGCCGGGCCGCTGCAGTCAGCGTCCTGGCTGGCCTGCCGGCCCTGGGAGACACCGCCGGGAGGGGAACTTTATGCTCGAGTCAAGCATCAAGTTACGCTTGAAATGAAGCATATACACCAGAAACTCGGCCCATGCATTAGGGGAATCTTGGCGTAGGGCCCTGTCACGCTGCTTCGTCCCAAGCGTAAACTGATCACGCTTGAAAACAGAGGGGAATGGTGTACTTTAGTTTTACCAGTGTTGGTCCGACCTCGTCTTTTGAGGGCGGCCCGGTCGTCCGGCGCCCTCATATCGACGAAGGGCCTCCGAAGGGCCCTCGAAGGGCCTACGAAGGGCCTACAAAGGGCCTCTCGATGCCTTATTACGCGTGTCTTTATTGAGGCGAAGCGTGCTGGTTTGTGGCCCTGTGGGCCGTGGCCGTAAATGCTTGATATTTACTCTGTAATCTTGGCTGGGCCGTTCGCCTTGGGAGGGAGGCATTGCTCCCCTCTCTCTACCCCCCCCCCCCTCCCCGTCCCGCTCCGTTTACCTGCTCACGTCACACCACGTCCGGATAGTAATTGTCGTCCGATCACCAAGGCCGTTCCGTTTGATAAAGAGAAACGATAAAAAGACGACACGCGGGAGAATCGGTGAGTGAACTGGCCCCGCATATTGTCGCCCGGGGCGGCGGCGGTTCGGCCGGTCGGCCGGTCGGCGCACGCGCAGACCGCCCGCCCCGCTGCCGCTCGAGTTTGAATTTAATCCCGGCGAATGAAACATATTTATTAAACAGCCGCTGAAGGCAAGGGGTGCCCTCGCTGCCGCACTGCCGCCCCTTCGCGCTCATTGCTGGATCGGCGGGGCCCAGGAGGATGAGGTCTGCGGGCGGAGCGCCGTCCTCGAGACACGTCGTTGGCTCCGCGGTTTTTAGAAGGGACTCACATCGAACACCCCAGGGTGCTAATGAAATCCTCGTTCGAAGGGCAATCCATCAGTACACTCTCATGGGTTCGATTCGATAAATATTTAAGGACTTCTGTGCGGATGAGGACGTGTCCAGGAGCATGTCCACCCAATGGTCTTCGGACCCAGAGCCATGGCAGGGCAGGGCATGCCAGCAGCGCCGCCCTAATGACGGGAATAATGCAATGGATGCATCATCGCCATGCAGCCCCATGGCTGCCCCATGGCTGCCCCATGGCTGCCCCATGGCTTCGCAGCTGCAGCCATGCGTTGCATGCATGAATTGCGTCCATGCGCTGCGTCCATGCATTGCATCCCGCGGCAGCTCTGTCTCGTCAAGCAGATTATTAAACCGATGGGGTTGATTATTTGCTCCGAAAACACGCCGACGGCCGAGCCTTCCGCTCCATAATTCACAGGGAAGTAAAAAAAGGAAGGCCTATTCATTTCGTAGCTCCTGTTGTTGGCGATTATTTTCCAAGAAATTTTTGCTCGGCACTGAACTGCTGTGCGTGGCATCTACCGCTGTAAGGGTTTGCGGGCAGGTGATGAAGATCGCCAGAGCTAACGTTCTTCTTTTGGCAACAATTTCGGTTCGATTTTGTGCAGGACCGTATATTGAGTGAGGTCCAGGGCCCTGTGTGTTTGGGGGGGGGGGAGGCTACTTCTGATGGATGGCACTCGTGCCCTTAACACACCTAGGCATTGTCTGTGCGAGAGAGATGGGCAAGGCGGGAGGCGTGGGGAGGAACAGAGAGGGAGGATTGAAAGGAAGGACCGTGTTTGGCTGAGCGGGGCAATCGCACCATAATGGGGTGAAAGGAGACATGGCACCGTGACGTACGGCCTGCCCATTGTGGGCCCTCTTCCTCTTCTCTCTCTCTTCCTCTTCTCTCTCTCTCTTCCTCTTCTCTGTCTCTCGCTCTCCCCCACTACTGCCTCATATCTTGCCCCGTTTATGCTGTGTTGACTGGCGGCGGCGAGGACTGCGCAAGGAGTGGCGCCCTGGACAGCAGTGCACACTTCGTTAGCGAACTGGTCTTACTCGTGCTGAACCTCATCCAGTGGGTCACGTCGATCGTTGGTTGGCCCGACTGCTCCGCGCTCCGCCCGGCTGCTGCTTATAGCGCTGCCTGGCTGCCTGTCTGGCTGCCGGCGGGGCTGCCTGCCGGCCTGGCCGCCCGGCGGACCGATTTGTATGTCGCCCGCTGAACATGTGTCATTTGGGATTTAGGATGTTGTGCGCGACCGGCTGGACCACGCCCCCCCTCTCTCTCTCTCTCTCTCTCTCTCTCTCTCTCTCTCTCTCTCTCTCTCTCTCTCTCTCTCTCTCTCTCTCCCCCCCCCCCCGCGCTGCGCACTCGCTCCCATCGCCACCCTCCTCACCTTCTCTGTGCCGCCGCCGTGCCCTGCCATGCCGGTGTCCGTGTTTTCGAATTCAACGCGCCGCCGGTCAAAAAGTGCGCGAAGTGGGCGTGGCCTCCAAGTCCCTTTCAAAGTTGTCGACATAAATCGAGGCGGATGCGCGGAAGGGATGGCCGGCGCGTTTATCTGTGTTTGTCTCTGCGTCACGTCCCGTTTGGTTGTGGGAGGGGGGAGGCGCTGGCGAGTGCCAGCACGCACACACACACACACACACACACACACACACACACACACACACACACACACACACACACACACACACACACACTCGCGGGCCGCGTAATGTACCGCGAGGTCCCACAACAATTAAACTTTAGCTTCGATTCGTTATTACGCTGGACCGTGTCACGGCGGGGCAGTGGAGGGCCTGCGGAGACAACCGCGCAACTCTGGCCGCACCCCGCGGCAGTTGCGTCCCCCCGCCCCCTCCCATCCCCCGTTACGACCGAACAACGGCCAATAAATCTGTCTGGGAATCTGCAAGAATATTGGCCGCATCAACCGAATGGTTCGACCGGCGGCCGCTGCAGGGCCAGCGCGGCGCTGCGGTCGTTGGCGGCGGTGTCCAAATATCGGCGCTGAAAGCTTTGTCCCGCCGTTGTCGTGGCCGCACGCTGTGGGATGTGGGAAGTTCACCGCACTTCAAAAAAGACCCGTTTCTCGCGTCTTGGTCGGTGCATTTGATGGCATTTGGCCACGTGCCATCAACAACGAGAGAATAAAATCTTAGTGAACATTTTTCTCATTCACCTAAATTCTGCCGTGGACTTGCTTTGGAGCGCGTCCCTGTACAGTCGGTCGTCAAACTTTTTTTTTTCCAGGTCGTCCCCGCAGCCGAGTGGACCGTGCGCTGCGTGCGATCCGCCTTCCTAATTCTCTTTGTCGTGTGCGCAGGCCGCGCTCGGTATGGGGAGCCGCCTTCTGCTGGTCGCCGCGGTCGCCGCGGCCCTGGTCAGCCTGGTCGGTAAGTAACGGTCTATTGGAACACTCCCCGCGGACACGCCACACGCGTCCAGACCGCACCACGGCCTAGTGGGCCCGTCCCAGCGGGCCCGCCGCGGCCCCGGTCCGATCAATGTCAAAAAGTCCCATAAGGGAAGGGGGAGGGGTTGTAAGGGCCGACCGCTCTGGCCGCCCTCCGTGCGAAAAGTTGGGCAGCCTCGCCGCTCACACCCTCAACGCAGCGGCCAGCTCTGCATGCCTCTCGTTTCGCCGGGGGCTCTAAACTGACCGACCGAAAAGTTGTCTGGCGAGTATCGGGAGCAGAGTGTGTGGCTCTCTCCTCCCCCCCCGCTGGAGTCCGGGCATCGGCCCAGGGCCCCCGCAGCCCGCGGCGTGGCTGCCGGCCCGGTGGCGGAGGGCCGCTTATCGGCGCTGGAGCGGCTGGAGTCACCTTGCCGAGGTCGTCGTGACAAGCTGGCTGCCGCGGTGATAACATCCCTCTTATCTGCCGAGGGGCAATTTGGGGCCGCGGAGGGGGTGCCGGTCTGCGGCCGGGAACAGAAAGAAGGCTCGCCGCTGCCACACTGTTAGAAATGAATTTGGACATCCCGAGAAGTGCGCTCTGACAAGATTTCCAAGATTTCCAAAGGCTTTGTTTTTAAAAAAGTTTTTTTTTTTTTTTTTTTTTTTACCATACCCACTGTCAGACAATTGTGAGTGGATGCAGCGGACAAGAACAAATAGACAGACAGTTTCGAGCCGAGCAGTCCCCAATCGGGGCTCGAATCGAACACATGAGGTACCGGTCGACTCCTCGTTGGAAGGGCGGTCCATCGGCGGCCACGCATGTTTGATTCGGGTCCGTCGAGCTCTGAACCACGTCGTGTCCGCTGAGACTGGCCCTCGGGCCCACTGTGCGCGGCCACTACACTGTTGGTGGGAGAGGGGTTTACAAGCATCGTGAAAGATCGGCGCTTCCTTTATCGCCGCGCACGCCGCCGCTTCCTTTGGCGTAAAGTGTTTAATGCGGGCCGCGTTAGTTAATTCGCGGCGGTTATTGCGCCCCGCTTCCTCATTTAATGAATCCGGTAAGGTTTTAAGACCGTTTACGGTTATGTTTGCGGCCGGTCGTCGAAGCGGACGACTGCCAAAGGAATGCAAAATAATTTGTTTTTAATTTTCGGGCCGTTGTTTTGCATTAAAATCATGATGGCGTGTTTTTTTTCTGTTTTTTTTTTGATGGGGTGGGGCAGTGTACGGACCGGTCGGATCAAGTTTCCCGGCAAATATGTGCTAGGCAGCCAGCCAGGCGGCAGGCAGCACATCGACTGCCGGTCGGGTCATCTTGGCTAATTGGATTCCGTGTTGGCTCGGCAACTAATTTGATGTCGCGACGGTATTTAGTTTTGTCAAACACGCCGCGGGCCGCGGCTAGCTGGTGGTGGGGATGAGGTCGGTCTTCCCCCTCGTCGCTGCGCTACACACAACAAACATTTTCTTGAACCAAGATAATTGAAGTTTGAATCAAGTGAATTTACTTAAATGTTTCAAGTAAATTCGCACTAACGGCAAGAAGACTGTCTTGGTTTAAGAGACGACTGTTGCACTGGTGGGTGGCCCTCTGCTGCTGTGCTGTGTCGCAGGCATCATGGTGTCTGGGCCGCATGGTGTCACGTCGCTGAGTTAGTTTCGATTCCAATTACATTGTCGAAACCATTTTACCCCATTTAAGCGAATCCACAGGCGATGTGGATTCCACCGCGCCCCGCCCCGCGCACCGCTGGCTGCCGAGACAATCAGGTTCAGTGCCCAGGGACGCCCTGTCCCTGGACCGGGAGACGGGGACCGGTCTAGCGGCCGCATGCCGCACACACTCAGTGCCAGGGCCGCCAGTAAATTAGGAATAAAAAAAAAATTAATTAGAAGCTAAAAAAAAACCGCTCATTGCAGCAGCAGGCAGAGGACACATCTAGCCCGGTCTCTGCGCAGGTAGTTGCAGCAGTGGTAGTCGCAGTAGGAAAGCCACTTAGACGACGCGGCGGTCGTAAACTTTTCTGTGTGTATGTGTGGAGAGAGAGAGAGAGAGAGAGAGAGAGAGAGAGAGAGAGAGAGAGAGAGAGAGAGAGAGAGAGAGAGAGAGAGAGAGAGAGAGAGAGAGAGAGAGAGAGAGAGAGAGAGAGAGAGAGAGAGAGAGAGAGAGAGAGAGACAGAGAGACAGAGAGATCTGCAACACGTACTTTACGAGCGATGAAACAAAACGCCGCTGTCTGAGTCGTTTCCCGCTCCGTTCACACGTTACACCGTTACCCGCTCTCATTTCGCCGAGCAAACGTTGTTCCGGTTCCAGGCCGCGGCCGTGGGATGGGGATGGGGATTGCACTGCTTGGCCTGCCCAAAGACATCGCGCGATAGTCAGGCGGCCGTTTCCTTGCCCTATGCGGCTCTCGGCAGAGCGCGGTCCAGCGCGGCGGTGCATCGTCGCTCCGTTTGTCTCACGCCCCCGTGAGTGCGAGAGAGACGCAGGGGGAAACAACTCAAAATTTTTGTGTACGTTTTTTTTTAAATTTCTTGAAATTTTTTGAATTTTTTGAAATTTTTGGTGTTTGGATGTGGGAAACGGTGTTCCCGGGCGCTGGCGATCGCGTTTAACTCAAAATAAATCTAAAAAATGGAACTCTACACCCCCTCCCCAGTCTTAATGGGGAGGCCTCCTGCTTTACTTCGGTGTTCGGGATGGGAACCGGTGCTATCAGGTAACTGGGGTTAATCCGATCCAGCGACTTCGATATCGTACGCCGGGGGACCCAGTAGGACCCGAGCCGCCGACACGGCCCAACATGGGCAGAGTAGAGTAAGGCAGAGACGATAGAGAGACAGAGAAAGAAAGAAAGAAAGAGAGTAGTTTTGGGAGCTTTTGTTTGCGCAGGCTGGTCGGTACCCAAATGGTACACCCGCTGTCCGGCGCTCCCAGACCCGAACATGCAGTCAGTGGGCCAGCTTCAAAGGACTTATCAACTCCATCCGACGAATCGGAATGGACCCACTCGCGACCAATCTCGAGTGGCTGGCTCGATCGGGGATCGAACCAGTGCCGAGGCCAATCCGCCGAAGCGGACTGCTTTTTAGACACCCGGGTGTAATGGCCTGGATTGAGCCTAGACCACTACACCACCCTGACTTGCACGTCTGCCGAGTGTTGGACGACGGGTTTGAGTCGCAGTGGGAGGAAGCCAGTCGAAAAATGAAAGGAGATTTAGGGATTCGATCCCCGGACCTTGAGGTCGGGGTTGGACGCCTTAACGCCCTCAGCCACCACGGCTCATGTCTGAAGTTGATTGAAGCGGGCTCTTGACGTGACAATGAGCAGCGGTCAGAGAAAAGAGTTGTCAAGTAGTAAGATTTGAACCGCCGATCCTCGTACCGTGAAATCGACGCATCGACACGTCCAGCCACCACGGCAGATAATAGCGGATGCGCATTGCTGTGCCTTTGAAGCACACTGGGGAGGGCAGTGAAAAATAATCAATGTTAGGTCGGTCCTGAAAAGACAATTTCGTGATTTTTTTACGATAGATCTTCAAAAAAAATTCAATAAAACTTTTCAAAATTTTTGAATTTTTTTTTTTTAATTTAATTTTTGGTGTACGTGGTTTTGGCCAGTTATTTCCCCTCTCGCGCAGGGCCGACACCTCGCCGCGCTCGCCGTGCTTGCCGCGCGTGTTTCGATTCCGCGGGACAAAGCCATGTTGATTGGGTGTACTCGCTCGCCGCCGCGCCGCGCCGCTCCGCGCGTGCTCCGCCGCGCCGCCCCAATCTGTCAGCCGGCTGCCTCAGCGCCGCTCCGTCTCCCTCGCACCCACGCCGCCGCAGTGCGAGGGAGACGGAGCGGCGTGTGGAGCCCGCCTGCCGGGGTGGGGGGCGGCGGGGCCGGCGGGGGCGGCGGGGGCGGGCACAGCACGGGGGTTTACCTTGCGCGTGAGGATTTTCAGCCCCGTGGACTTTGCGCGCTGGCGCTGCTGGCTGACTGCCTCGTCTGCCTGCCTGGCCCGTTTGGCCCGGCGGCGTGTGACAGCCTGCCTGCCAGCCTCGTCGGGGCGGCGGCGGCTTCGACTGCTAATGGGCGCGACCTTCTCCTCTTGAGCCCCGGCGGAGTGTCACCCTGAGATGGCGAACTCGCACCACCTGTTATGGCGGCAATCCGCGTCAGGCGCTCCTCCCGTTGTTGCTCTTGATGATGGTGTTGTTGTTGTTGTTGTTGTTGTTGTTGTTGTTTACCCCTCAAAAATGCCGTTTCTTGAACCAAGATGATAGACTAGAATCAAGTGAATTACCTTGAATGTTTCAAGTAAATTCACTCGTTACAAGTAAAATTTTTTGGTTAAAGGAACGGCTTCTTCTTCTTCTCCCTCTTCTTCTTCGCCTGCTTCGCGTGGAGGAGTGTCTGCCTGCTGGTGATTAATTCATTTTTGTAATGCCTGGAGTAGCGGGGAAGCTTCTCAGGTCTTTTTTCACCTCCTTCTTCTCCTTTCCCTTTTGTTTGCTGCTGCTGCTGCTGCTGCTGCTTGATGAGCTATGTACGTGCCGTTGTTTTTAAAAAGTCTCAGCAGCGGGCGGCGGGGGCCGACAGTCGTTGCGGGTGGCTATCGCGCTTGGAACGGCAAAGTTGTGCCGCGCGGCGCCTTGGTGCTGGTGGCGGTGCCTGGCGGTGGTGCCCGCGGGGAGGGTTTGTTCGTTGAGGGCAGTCCGGACGATCACGGCAGCTCGAGACGAATAAGAAGCTCGCGGGGAAAAAGAAAGGGGAGCGGGAGGTGTAACGACGTAAACAAGACCCGCGTGTGTCGGTCGCCCTTAATGAGGCCTGATCGCCGAGACTGAGAGCCGTTTCGAAATCGGCTTTCGCACGAGAGCGCGTCGGTCGTGACAACCCTTTGCCTCCTCTTTGGTGTTGCTTCTCTCTGGCGGGGCTTCCCTCTTTCTTCCTCTTCTTCTGTCTGTCTCTGTCTCTCTCCTCTCTCTCTCTCTCTCTCTCTCTCTCTCTCTCTCTCTCTCTCTCTCTCTCTCTCTCTCTCTCTCTCTCTCTCTCTCTCTCTCTCTCTCTCTCTCTCTCTCTCTCTCTCTCTGTCTCTGTCTCTCTGTCTGTCTCTCTCTCTCTCTCTCTCTCTCTCTCTCTCTCTCTCTCTCTCTCTCTCTCTCTCTCTCTCTCTCTCTCTCTCTCTCTCTCTGCCTCCGCCTTGAGCACTGGCCTTCTTCTTTGACCTGTCCGAACTGTGAGCCTCTCCCCGCCCGCCGAGGCTCCCATCAGTCCCAACTGCTGTGGGCGCCCGTCCGTGGCGTAAAGGGAGCCGCTTGTGCACTCAGACACGCGCACTCACACCAACGCACACACCTACCACACACACACACACACACACACACACACGTGCGCACGCGGGCGCACAGGCTGGTTCGCCCGGGGCTCCTATTCACCGAATGCTGTCCCGACCGGCCCTAGTCTGCTGGGGATCCGGGGCGATCCTATAACAGTCCCGCCTGAGCCGGGCGGGGTGGGGCGGGGCGGCTCGGGCGGGGCCCTGACCTGAGCGTGGGCAGACAGGATTAGGCAGCCGGAGCGTTAACTTACGACACGTGTAGAACAACAACACGACTCCACACGGCCGGCAGCAGCAGCAGCAGGGCCACAGGCTTCCCTCGCCAACACTGTCCAAAAATTTACTTTTTATCATTGTGACTTGTGATAAGCAGTCAATGATAGTTTAAGGCGTTCTGACGAAGAATTTACTCCAGTCATCCCAATATGACAAAAAAATATCATTATTTATTTTCCTTCAATTTTTTCTCTTCGTACTACTCAACTGTTCCGTGGAGTAGTGGAGTACTCCACTACTCCACTCGCGACGTTTCTCCACTTTCACTCCGATTGTACTCCAATTTGTCCTGGATTTCCCCCTGGGACGCAATGCGGCCGCTGCAAGACCTTTGGGCGCGAGTTCGGGTGCGGCAACGCGGCCGGCACTGCTCTCTCGTGTCGGCGCCTTTATTAATTATTTGTCCGGATGATGGATTGGCTCATTGATTTATCGAGTGGCCTGCTGCCGGCCAGTGATTGGGCACACTCGCTGATTCTGTCGGCCAATCAGGGCGCGGCATCTCGTCTAGTTTATTTTGCTTCTTCTTCTTCTTCTTCTTCTTCTTCTTCTTCTTCTTCTTCTTCTTCTTCTTCTTCTTCTTCTTCTTCTTCTTCTTCTTCTTCTTCTTCTTCTTCTCCCTATCTAAAAAGGAAGTCCCTCTGGAGGTCCAAAGTCCAAGTCCCTCTGAAGTCCCAAATACCAACTCTCTTTTTTGTCCCAAAATGGGCCATTTGGGGGACTTGGGATTTCAGCCATTCTGGAATCTGAACTCCCTTCCAGGTCCCTGTGAGATCCCTCGCAAGACGCAAAAAGGAGATGCCCAGAGTGAGTCGTACCCGACTCCCATCATCTGTCTATCGGGGACTCTATCCACTGCGCTACCGGCGCTTCCTTGCGAAGGATGGCCAGCGCGCCCTCCTGTATCTGCCTCCATGCCTCCAGTGAATAAGACTTAGCGTATACAGTTTAGCGAGGTAGAAACTCGTACCTAGGGGTTTTCAGGGTCGCTGAACACGGTCGCACTAAGTATTTTCCATTCAAACCAGTTATTAAATTACAATTCGAGATGACTCCTCTTTTGCCCGTGAAACTTTGATTTAGATAGTGGTATATATTTTTGTCATTGCGGCAGTCACAACTGTCCAAAAATATCTTTCGGTTTATCATACGTTGGTTAGTCCAGCGTATCAAAGTGGCTTGCCCTGTACATTCAATTGGTGCATTTCGCATAATATTCTGATACATACTTGATTTCATTCGGATTACCCGAGTGTGCGGCAACCAGTAGTGGAATCTCAGAGGGACTTCAGACTCAAATCGGGACTTCAGAGGAATCTCAGTGCGGAAGGAACTTCGTTGGGATTTGGGATTTGCCTCGAAGTCCCTCATTTGTCCCAGGGACAAAAAAGGGACCAAGGTGGAACCATTCTGGAACTTCCATTTTAGATAGGGCTTCTTCTTCTTCCGCTTAGCGGGACCTTAGCTTCTTGAATAATTTTCCCTTTGTACACCTGCACCTGTTTATATTGAAATAAATCAAATTAAAATGTCAAATGTCAAAAAAATCTTTTTATTTCCCTTCGCCCTGAGGGGCGTTGGGAAAATGGCGAGGATGGACTCAACGTGGGCAGCGCGGGCGTAGTGGTGGCAAAGTAAAAAACACCAAAAAAAAAAAGGAATGAAAAGTAAAAGATAAGAGAGGGGAAACAACGTGGCAGCAGGCAGCTCGGGCATGAAGGGGTCGGCCCGTAAAAGTTTTGCATAAGACAGAAATTGTTTCGCCGAATTTGGGACGACCGGGAGGAGGCAGGGAGTGGGGCGGGGGGAGGGGGACAACGAGTGGCAAAGTTAAAGCACTCTGAAAATAAAGGGCGATGACCAAACACGCTGCCGCTGGTTGACGCACAGCAAAAATAAAATGAACGAAAAAAATAAATAAATAAATAAAACGCTAGTTGAAGCCGCGCGTGCGTGTTGGACGACCCGGAAGCGGACTGAGCGCGGCGTCGGCACGGGGACCGCCCCGATCATCCGGGCATCGCGCCATGGTCAACGATTCAAGCCGTGTGTGTCCGGCCGCGCGTACCCGCCGCCTAATTGGGGTGGCTTTGGCTGGTGCTTGGCCGGGCCCGGTCCGGCTCTGGCCCGTTCGGCGGGTAGCCGGCCGGCGCGCACGGCACACCTGTAGCTGCCCTACCTGGCATCGTGCCGTCCAACCCGACACCCCGCGGCCCCCGCAATTACTAGAAACTTGTAGCTCTTTGTTGCGCAGCGCAGACACACAGAGCTTGGGTTACATGTGGCGGGGCGGGGCGGGGCGGGGCGGGGCGGGGCGGGGCGCGGTCGTCGACGCGACCCTTTGTCGCTGTGTGTTTCGCGCCGGCTTTTCCTCATACGGCTCGTAATTCAAATCCCCGGCAGCGGCGATGGTTTTCTTTTTTTTTTTTTCAGCAGACGATCCGCTTTGTAGTCTCAGCTGGCTTCAGCAACCTTCAGTGCTCGCTCGAGTGCGTACAAAAATTTTTCCTTACAAAATTGTTTCAAGGTTTTGTGTTTCTAAAAAAAAAAAGAAAGATTAAAAAAAAATACATGTATTTGTTTTGGACCCCGATTTTGTTGTCGACGGTTCGGTGGCGGCGTCCTCTCGGATGGCTTTCCCGGTGCAGCCGCAGCGGCTGAGCGTCCCGCCGGGCCGCGACAAGCGCGCCGCTTAAAGCACCTAACGAACGAGCGCCCTCCATTTAAACTTGTGTTATCTCGGCGGCGAGCGCGTCCCGAACGGCGAGGGAGGGGAGGGCGCAGGGTGCAGTCCCACCCCCTCCCCTCCCCTCCCGCCGGGCTGTCGCGCGCACTTTTTGCGGCCCTTCCTAACGGCACTGATTCCGGGTGCCGCCCGCTAGCGCGCTCTTTTACACTTTGTCGTCTCTCAGATTTTTCTTTTCCTCGTGTTGTTGTCTTCGTTTTCCCCATCCGATTTCCCATCACCTGGTGTGTATGCGGGGGGATCTCGGATAGGACAGCAAGGACGCAAACAGGAGAACCAGAGAGCTGACGATATTCTCGATCCCCCGGCCCGTTACACTCCCGTCCTGTCGGTCGACGTGGCTGCCCTGCTCTGCCTCTCTTCCTCTCACGGCGCCCGCGCAACAGCGGGTGGGCCACACGCTGGGCAGGGCAGTGCCCGCGTTGCCTACCTCAAGGCGCTCGCGTGGCTGCACCAACAGATGCCGACTTCATGATTCTGAACTGTGCTTTTGTCGCTGTGCCTCGCCCGCACTCGTGGGGCGTCCCGTGTGCGTGCGACGGAGACAGAGCGACCCCGCTGGCCGCGACGCCGCAGCGCGCTGCCGTCGTGGTGGTTCGCGCCGTGGGCACCGGTTGGCGCGGCCGCGGCCTAGGTGTACGGCCGGGGGTGGTCATATTTCAAGCGGATGTAAGGCGGAAAATGCAGACAAATGACGGTGAGGCTCCCCGGCGAGGCGTGACGCCACCGCGATGAACTCCGTGGAGAGATTGTGAGACGGACAGGCAAGGCTGGCAGACAGACAGACGGACGGACAGACGGACAGATGGGCAGTCGCAGTGGTGAGAGCCATCCGAGAGACAGGCGAGCATCCTGGGGAGAATCAAACAATGAGAGACAGGTCAAATGATCGGGACCCCAGCCGGGAGGGTGAGGGACCGTGGTGCCCGCTCGTCCGGGCCCCTCTGTCTTGTGCGTGGCGGACCG